>PVJD01001353.1:0-274801 GCA_004026545.1 Mormoops blainvillei | reverse complement strand
GCCATGGCTTTCCATTCAGAAGGAATGTGTGTGCCGCGTGGGACCCTCTGGCCTCTCCCAGGAGTGGATGGGGCAAGTTAGGGGCTGTCTGTCCCCAGGCAGCCACTGCTGGGAGATTGTGGAAACCAGTGGCCTCCCACATCCCGAGACGCTTCTCAGGCTCCATATGCTCTGGGGTTGGGCAGGATTGCCCTGTCCCTGCAGCCCTCCCCAGCCAGCAGCTCCCTGCCGCACCCTTGGTGGGGCTGCACTTTGCATTCACTGTCGCACACACTGGTGTACACTCAGTTGTGCACACAGGTATGTGCTTGTGCACATACACCCCCACCCACGTCACACACTACCCTGACCCCTCTCCTGTCACTACATTTCATCTTAGTCACTGGTCTGCCTGTGTTGTGCAAACAGCCGGATCTTACGGTCCCCAAGACAGAGGCCACAGTGGATGTCTCTGGTCAGTGACACCGCCTTACCCCATGCTGGGCAAATGGCAGCCACAGGGCGCCCCCTTGAGTGCTGATTGTGAAGCACAGCCTGTCGCCTGCCTCTCTCTCAAGAGGGCGGGCACTCATCTCTCTCATCCCTTGCACAGATGATGAATCTCCTGGGCTCTACGGGTTCCTGAATGTTATCATCCACTCTGCCACCGGCTTCAAGCAGAGTTCAAGTAAGTAGCTGGCTTGGGGAGGGAGGCAGCAGGGCATGAGCCAGGGGGCGTGGAGAGCCGAGGAAGTGGCTCAAATTACCGTCAGGCGTCTTTGACCCCTGACCACTGGAGATGCTTATGCTGGGTGTGGAGTTATTTTCCTAGAGCGGATCCTGCCCTTTCCCGTGCTTGTCTCGGGTCCTGTGAGCTGGTGAGTTGACCCCTGCAGGTGACTCTTATAATTGCAGGCGCTGGAGTTTGCTACAGACAGAAAACTGTGAGGTTCCAAACCAGGAGTGCGGTGGTCAGGGGCACCTTGGTCCTGATCAGTACATGAGTAGATGTGCCACTCTGACCAGTTAAATGGATACCCTTTCCAGCCTCCTCTCCTGGTGGGGTGGTCCTCCCCCAGCTACCTGAGCTGTTAGAGCAATGAAGGCTGGTCGCTTTTCAGTCCAGGATCAGCACACACCTCACCTCTCCGCGTGGTACCTCCATGCAAACTCTCAGAGTCCATCGTAGGAGGACATAGGGCAGGCACCATCCTGCTGACCTTTCCCGCTGTTGCTCCAAAGCAGATAATCCACAACAAGCCACAGAATAGGAGACGACATTGAATATCATGTTTATGAGATAAGGGACTTGTACCTAGAATACATAGAGAATGCTTACAAACAATACTAAAGAGACCAGTTTAGGAAAAAAACTGAAAGATTTAAGTAGATACTTCAGTAAAGAAACACAAATAGCTAATAGGCACATGCAAAGATGCTCCTTGTCTTAAGGGAAATGTAAACTAAAACCATAGTGAGCTACCACTTTATACCCACTGGGACAGTGATAATCAGAAAGATAAACAGTGTTGGCAGGGTTGTGAAAAAATTGGAACCCTCAGGCACTGCTGGGGGGATGCGAAATGGCTCAGCCGCTCTGGAAAGTAGTTTCACAGTTTCTTAAAAAGTTCAACATGATCCAACAACCCCACCCTTGAGAAATGAAAACATGTCCACAGAAAGACTTGGACATGAACAATAAAACATGGTTCGTCCTTGCACTGGAACATTGCTTATTTGGCAATAAAAAGGAATGAACTGTTGACACGAGCAACGACATACATGTACCTAAAAAAAATTACGCTGAATGGAAGATACCAGATGCAAAAGACGACATATTATATTGCTGTGTGTGTATGAAGTTTCTAGAAAAGGCAAAAAATATGGTGACAGTCTATCGGTGGTTGTCTGGGACTAAGGGTGGGAGGGAGAATTGACTGCACACGATCCTAGGGGGCGGGGAGGGCAGTGTCCTGAAATGATGGAGGTGCTGTTGGCACAAGTGTTTAAATTTACTGAAAACCCTCAAACTGTACACTTACAAGGGATGGATGGTATGGTATGCAAATTATACCTCTGTAAAGCTGCAGCACACATAATTGTTTTCCTGGGCACCTCTCAGGCTGTGCCCTCAATGCTGGTGCATCCTGGAGTCCCATTGGGCCTGCCTCGCTCGCTTCATGAACTCCCTTCTTCCTACTCTTGGGGGCCCTTCCATCAACAATGCAGCTGACACCAGAACTGTCTTTCCATCCCCACATCTCTCTCCTAGCCTCCCCCGTCACCTTTCCCACTGTCTCCTCAATGTCCCATATCGTAAGCTCCACATCCCCAAACTGAACCTATTACTCATCGCTAATTCCTGACCCAGCGAGAGGCACCACCCTATATCATGTGACCACAGAAGAAACCACCATTCTGTTCACTGGTCATACCAGTGAGATGCCATCTCTATCAGTGCAGTTTCTTTATCACCTTTTGCCACCTACCATACCTTCAGCCCTCAGCGGGGGCCTCCTCTCTGGTCCCCGACAGCAGGCCTTGTACCCTGCCTCTCCCTGTGCACCCCATGACTCTCCCGGCACCCACTGCTTTTAGTGCCCAGCCCTGGCCTGCGGTGCCCTTGGCCCCAATTTACCTGGTAAAACCCAAAGTGGGATCTACAGAGGTCATAGGCACACCCCCCAGCCCTGTGTTCCCCTGGTGGCGATGGCACATTCACCTCTGCCCAGCCCACCAACATGGGGCACTGCTCACCTAGGGGCTTTAGCCAGGGTTTGCTGAGTGACCATATGATCCCATACTTTGAAGAGGCGCCAGTTCCCAGCTGCCCCCAAGGGGCGGCGTCATGGAGTAAGGGCCTGCACTGGTTTGGCGTTTCATTTTTGAAAGAAAACCAAGACCATTTGTTCCTGATTTCAAAAATAACACCTGCTCTTACACAGACAGTTCGGGCAGTGTGGGACAGCGCATCACCCTCTTGTGTCATCCCCTTCAGATCTGTACTGCACCCTGGAGGTGGACTCCTTTGGGTATTTTGTGAATAAAGCCAAGACCCGCGTCTACAGGGACACGACTGAGCCCAACTGGAATGAGGTGAGGGGCCCCTTCCCGTAGTTCTTGGACACTGATACGGTCTCCGCGAAAGTCTAAACCCCAGGGGCTCCCCAGTGGCTTCCCCTGAAGACGGCGCTGCCAGCGTCACGGGAATCTCCTGGGGGGGGGCAGGGGGGGGCGGCAGTGACTAGTCCAGCAGATTTTATCTTCAGCTTCCTGAGAACTTTACCCTCCCTCCTCCGTCCACAAAGAAATGACCCATTTTACTAGAGAAGTGTTTGGGGAAAGAATTTAAAAGGGCCTCTTCTCCTGCCTTTGTTCTTGCCTAGTGTTTACTTGGTAAGTTTCCATTACATGTGCATTTTCCTCTGAAGTTGGAATGAGCCCTCTGTAACGCTGTTGGTTTCTGGAAGCTTAGGGCTCTGCCCAGGGGGCTGCAGCAGAGACCTGAGAGGAAGGGTCCTCTTTGCGTGTCCCACGTATAGGGCGTGTGGGCTGCTGCACGGTTTTCCTGCATCTTGGAGAGCTGTCGTGTCACCCACTTACCCGGCTGGCTTGCCTTGAGCCTCTGGGAATAAAGGATAATGGCAGAGTGGCAGGGCTTGATGATGTCCCCAGATCCTTGAGAGATTCCATTTCCCAGCCTCAAGAGCAGCTGTGACCCTCAGGGCCTCGTGCTTTAGGAGGTCTCGTGGAGGCAGCCAGCTGCAGACAGCTGCCACCTGCCTACCTGCTCCCCTGCAGAGGAGGAAGCTAAGATCCGCCCTGCTGCCTGGTCCCAGATGGGTCCTGTGACTGGTGAGGTGGTAGGACCAGAACCTGGGTCTCATTTCTCAGCATCAACTACTCTGATCGTTAGACTTGCCGCCTCACTGGGGCTGGGGTACAAGAAGCCGACAGAATTACCTGATCATTATAGCTCTGGGCATCCCTGCAGAAAGGGCTGCTGTGATGGGGAGCGGGGGGTTAGAGCCAGGTGGATTCATCACAGAAAGCTTTACAGAGAGCGAGAGGGTCGTGACCGGACAGGCAGTGAGGTAGAGGGTTCTAGACATTATGCAAAGAGTTCAGGTGCAAGCAGGTGGGGGCTTGCGAGACCAAAGCATAAGGGTCCCACAGCAGCCAGTCACCTGGCGACTCCCAGGCTGGGTGTACAGCTACTCCCGGGGTCTTACCTGTTCCCTGCACACGCATACCCTCCCATTCCTGTTCCAGCCTGGGAATATCTGCTTTGTTTTCTTCCCTCACTCTTCTCTGTTTCCCCACCGAGAACCCACGCCCACAAAAGCATTGGTATGAAATACATGCAGAATTCACCGGAGGTATGTGAATGATGGAGGAGAAAGTTAACATCACACATCTCACAGCAGACGACCCAAACCACAGAAGCAGTTCTTTCCCCTTAAGCCCCCCTCTCTCCTATATCACCTCCTGGGTCGATTTTTTTTCCCTTTCAAATATAGAAAGAGCCCGTTTAGGTTCACAAAATAATTGAGCGGAAAGGACAGATTTTCATATACTCTCTGCAACCCCCCCACACGTGCAGCCTTCCCCACTATCAGTGCAGCAGAGCAGGGCATTTGTTACAGTCAGTGAACCTGCACTGATACATCATTATCTCCCAAAGTCCATGCACAGAATGTCTGCACTTGCAACCAGGCCGTGTGGGGACCAACCACCCTTTGAGATGCTGGGTTAAGGAGTTTGGATTAGGTTTGAGAGTCATTCAGGGCTTCCAGAAACAACTGGACAGAGTCACAATTTGAGGCTCACAGAGATGTAGCTTCTGAGGGTCTGCATCCAGGATGGAAGTGAGGAAGGTCTCGAGGCCTAGGTCCTCCGGGGGCAGCGAGGAAGCCGTGCGCTGAGGAGCTACCCTTCAGAGGGCCCCTTTGGCATGTAGCCCTCACCACCACACCCTTAGACCTGTCCGCTAATGTGGGACTTTCCTTCTTTCTTGGAGCTGCAGGAGTTTGAGATCGAGCTGGAAGGCTCTCAGACCTTGAGGATTCTGTGCTACGAGAAGTGTTACAACAAAACAAAGATCACCAAGGAGGACGGCGAAAGCACAGACAGGATCATGGGGAAGGGCCAGGTCCAGGTGAGGCTGCCATCCTCCTCTGCCCCCACCTGCCTGTTGAGTGTCTCTTAGGTCCTATCTTGTCACCAAGGGAATTTCAGTTAAACTTGTATTTCCAGCTGAGCCTCAGTTCCTCGAGGCAAATGGTTAGGTGGTGCCATGGGCTGCAGTTGGCAGATAGGAGGCCATCTCTTCTGGGAAAAGCATAAAAATCTCAGTCCACCTGGCCTGATGCCCCGTCTCTGGCTTCTAGACCCAGGTTCCGGGGGCTACAGTGCAGGCACAGGTCCCCCCAAGAGTTGACATAGGAACCCCCTTGTTGGCCAAGAATAAGTGTCCATACATGACCAGCCAGGGGTCATGAATCCTCAGAGAAAATTATCCAGCCCTCAGCCCTCCAGAAGTTTACCCAGGCCCTGGGAGCCCACCACCAGCTCTCCCACTTCTCAGCAGGCAGGAGCTACGCCACCTGCCGTTTCTCGTGGCTGTGCCTGCCCAGCTCTGCCTCCAGGGGGAGAAAGCCCTGGTATCTTCCTCCTTATAGGGCACTTTACCAGACGCAGCTAAGCAGCTCCTCTGAGCCCTGCCCGGGAGCTGGGCCCTGACTGCCCCCGTTCCCCTTGGGACCCTCAGACCCTGGGGAGAGGCCTCCAGGGGGAGTGGGTTGGGCCTGCCAGGTGCTGGTGGGAGGACAAGGCTCTCTAAGCAGCCCCGCCTCCCTCCCATAGGGTCAGGAAGTAAAAATCCTTCAGTGGTGAAATACCAGGCCGCCTGAATGACGGAGAGAGCGTGACTTGTCCCTGAGTAATTTGCCGTCCGGCTAGGCCCACACACTCCTCAGTCAGACGGCAAGTCCTCGCTTCACGGTGGCTCCAGAGGATGCTCTGGGCCGCCAGGTTCTTGGGAAATGAATCTGCCTGTTTTCCCACCTTGGAAGCTTATTAGGGATTTCTGGCCTGGGGCCTCTGGGGATCCCCGTACCTTAGGACCAGGTCTAAAGCAGAAATGCCCCTCTAACCACCCTGTTCTTGCCCTCATCGCCCACCTACTAGCTCCTTGGAGAGCAGGCTCTTGGCCTTGGCTGACTGCAGAGACAGGGCCCCGGGCCGGGCTTTCCTAAGGGTGAAGACCCGTCTGGGGTGATGGTCCAGTGAGTGTCCTGAGGTTCGGGCGTGTTCTGGGCGTGGCGCAGCTGCTTTGCCCAGCGCGGGCAAGGCAGGATTCTCGGCTCCTCTCTCCGTTGGGTTTGGTCTACCAGTGCCAGCTCCTGGTCCACAGCCACTCGGTAGATGTCCTGAAGCCTACCTGTGGCGTAGATCTTCGGCGAGAAGGGGATGGTTCCTCCTTGCTTCCCATCAGCCACAAGTTGCCTCGGGCCATTCAAAGGGTCTCGGTAGAGCAGAAATGCAAGGCGGCGTTTACCAGTCATCCCACTTCTGGGGTCCTGATCAGGGATCTGTGACCAGCCAGGTCTCTCCCTCCTCCAAGGGCCTCTGCGTGAACTCGGCATGGGTCCCTCCTTGACAGACGGGGCCTTGCGTGGGGGCGGCTCACATGTGTGATATGGCTACTTAACCACTTCACAGCTCACGCGCCTTTCTCCCCGCCGTGCCTGTGAGGTCCAGCTCTGTATTTCCACATAGATCTTAGCTCAGTGGGCGTCCCATGGAGGGAGCCAACCACACGGGTGGGCCGTTCCAGGCGGATGTGGAGGCAGTTTCCAGATTTTGCTATTCCACGAGCGTCCTGGCGCCGGGCTCCTTAGAGAACCGACATGTTTTCACACCTGCTGGGTGACAGTGATGGTCACAGCTTAGTCCTTTGAGCCTTCACTGCTCTCCTCCCCTCCGCCTCCTCCTGTTCCATCTTTGCATCTACCTGCAGCCTGGGGACCCCTCGCCCACACCTGGGTACAGTGAGCCAAGGGTGCCGACAGGCTGGGCGCCCGGCTCCTTTTTTCAACTCAGGTCCTGATGACCTTTGACTCGAATCATTCAAAATCTTCCCCACTAGGGTCCTGGGTATGTTGGGATTTGAACCAGGACCTCTGAGGACTGTCCCTGGGCAATGGAGATTCCAGTGGAAGGGAGAGAACTCACGCCCTCCTCCCGCCTTACTGAAATCAAGCCCCTCTTTGGGAAGCCTTTGCCGTGGCACTGCTGGGTATAAACAGAGCATTTCTTTATGCACAGCCTGTTCTCTGACAGTCAGGGGTGCCAGGTGCATCCCAGGGGAGGAGAGAGCGGTAAGGCTGGGGGTGGCCAGCGAGGGGCATCTCTCCGAGTCCCTGGTTGCTCTTTGCTCCTTTCCACCATCTGATCCCAGCCTGGGTTGCCCCATCTGCGTGTGGCGAGGGGTGCTGTGCGACTGTTCCTGCTGGGAGGACCCAGACGACCCAGATGTGAGATGGCAAGGGGTGGAGGACGTGGGCTCTGGTAAAAAAAAAAAAATTGTGACACTTGTTGAAACAACAAGGCAGACTTTTTTTTTCTAAAAATAGACTTTATTTATCACCAACAGGCCAGTTGTAGAATATTCTCATCACCCCAAAACGATTTCCCCATTCCCACTGACAGTTACTTCCTGTTCCCACCCCCTTGACCCAGGGACTGTCAGATGTGTGCAGGGGACACTGCAATGGGATTTTGGCACAGGGGAGAGAGATGGGCTCAGCCGTAGATACGACAAGGAAAAGTGGGGACTTCCTGCCAAGGAGCAGGGTGAGGGGGTGTCGGTGGGTGGCAGAGAAAGATTCAGGGGTGAGGGGGGATTCTGGCTGAAAGGACCTAACGGTGTTCTTGTCAAAGGCAGGCCAGGGGATCAGACATCACCTGGGGTTGGTGGTCAGTTTCCAGGGGCGATCAGATGGGAGGGATGGGGGAGCCTGGCTAAACAGACTTAGCAGGGTTCTTGGCAGAATCAAGCTCGTGAGGATGTGCCCAAGGCAGAATCCTAGTTGGAGAACAGAGCTCAGAGTAGCCAGGCTAGAGCTCGATCAAGGAGAGACTCTGTCAACTCCGGTGCCCCGCCACACCTCCTATGACCTCAGGTGAGTCATCATTCCACCTGTCCAAACCTGTGGCCTCACCTGCAAACTGAGGTGGGGGCCTTCGGTATCAGTGGCTGCCTTTATTACTCCTCGTAGTCGTTGTTAGTAGAGAAGGCAGCTTGGCTCCACCCCCTGGTCTCCGCTTCAGTGGGAGGGTGGAGTGGGAAGTCTGGCCTCTGAGCCATCATTAGCCAGGAAAGAACCCCAGCACACCATAGTGGGCGTTTGTGACTCATGCTGTAGGAGGCTGGCTTGGCCCCTGGAGACCCGGGTTCCCAGTGGCTTATTAATGAAGCTGGATTCCCTAGGAGGAAGAAGGAAGGAAGGAAGGAGGAGGAGGAGCGGTGATAACGCCCTGCCACCCCAGCCAGTCAGTCCCTTCTCCCCCAGCCCTGTGGATGCGGATGCTGATTTTGTATGTGGTGGGGGGGGGGCGGTGCCTGGGGGAGGACATCCCTGACTCCTGGGACCTAGCCATCCTGAGACCAGACTTTTCTTAGTAACTTCAGGCACCTTCCTAGAGCGCCATGTGGCCGGAGCATGGCTTGTGTCCCCTCAGGTGTTCCTTGTCCCCAATATGCACTTTGACTCATAAGTTGAGTGGAAAGTTCCTCCTGTGAGGTGGGGAAGGTGCAGCACCCCACGAGTGTCCAAGGGGGGCCAGGGAGAAGTCCAAGCCGTCCAGGGTGGGAAGAGGCAGGGCAGGCCCTGAGGGGTCCCTCCAAGGGTCTATGCGATGGAATCACGTCTCTAGCAAAGCTACTCACACACGTGTCTGGGCAGGAGGTGTCACAGTCATCTGGGGAGCTGGGTCCAAAACCCCCAGGGCTGGGGTGCTGGATCAGTGTGGTTTTACTACCCTACATGGTACCGATGGGCCGAGGGGGTCCAGGAACCACCAGTCAGAGTCTCAGGTTTCGGCTCTTGCCCCTCAGGTGACTGTCCCGAGTGAATTGCTAGGTCCCCACTTCCCCTCCTGAGAGATAGGCTCCATCAGAGGAGGGTGGAGGGCTCCCCCTCCAGATCATGGGGTAGGTGAGCTGGTTTGTTCAGAGCATTAGGCCCCCGACCAGAAAGGCGGGACAGCGTATAGAGAGGACACAGCCCTGGGGCGCCAGCTCTACAGTAAAGAGTCCCAGATTCCCAGGTCTAAGCCCCTGAGTGTGGACAAGTGCAGAGGGCCTGGCGAGGGTCCTCTCCAGGCCAGTGCTGAGCCCCATCGAGCCTTCTGAGCAAGCAAGGCCATCCAGGTCCATCCTCGGACACCAAGAGGCCACTGTGCCACCGTAGCGATGGAGGGAGTGCCAGGCCCCAGGGACCCTGAGAACAAGCAGATACCCACCCGCAGGCTTTGCAGTCCACAGCAGAGAGGTTCGGGAAGGAAGGGCACTGCCGATGTGCTGAGAGCCAGAGCAGGGCCTGCCCGGGGTGTCCGGGTGGCTTGGATGGTGCAGTTATTTGGAGAGAGTTAGGGGACAGAGAAGTCTTCACAGCTGGGGTCACTGAGTCTGGGCTTCAGAGGAAAGATTTTCCCAGGTGGGGATGTCAACATCCTGAATCCAAGGCCAACAAAGGCACAGGATTCGTGGAAGTGCACGGGTCTCGGTGTAGAAGGAGGCTGTCTGAAGGAGTCCAGTTAGTAACCTCTCTGGGAGCTGCAGGGGCAGGATGGGGGCTTGAAGTCACTGCCCGAGTGACACCCTGGGCCAGGGCTGGACCAGCGTCCGGGAGTCGTTGCCAGGGTCAGCAAAGCCCAGGACAGTTGCAACCTTGCAGCTCTTCAGAATTGCTTCCTTTGGTCTTTTCCTTTCTCCTCTCTGAATTTTCTGTGTTGCTAAAATCCGCTCAGCCCTGTTTCTTCTACTTAGAGGGTAACTTGATAAAGTGCTAGAATTTTGTCTTCCTCCGCATCTCCTGATCTTTTGTGTTTCTGTCTGGGCTCACAACTCATGTTCCAGTGGGGGCATCAAAGTTGATTCTTTTCATTACTTTTTTAAAAGAATTTATTGATTTGAGAGAGAGAAAGAGAAACATTGATTTATTGTTCCACTTATTTATGTATTCATTCATTGACTCTTGTATCAAACCCGACCAGGGATCAAACCCGAAACCTCAGAGTATTGGGACAACACTCTAACTAAACCGAGCTACCCAGCCAGGCTTAGTTGATTTTTAAATTTATTATTATTTTTTTAAATGTTCCGCATTGAGTCTCAGGCTAGATTGGGGCCTGGGGTCCCTGGTTTGACCCTGCTTTATTCGGAGCTGGCACTCAGGCCAAATGCCGTTTTCAGACTTCTCTGCCGGCTTGGGTTGCTTGCCTCATGCGTGGAAACCTGGCTGGATACGGGCCAGCAGCTCCAACGGAGCCTCTTCTAGGGGCCCCCGGCACCCACCCTCCAGCCCTCCTCCCCAAGTTGTGAGGCCTGCTTACTCACAGGTGGTCCCCCCATCTGACTGCCAGTTCTGTGGCAATTGTAACCCCAGAGCCCACTAAAGTGCTCTATGAATTTGGAGATGCCACCAGGACATACACTCATGTTTACAGCAGCACTGACCGCGACAGCCCCAAACTGGAAAGACCCCAAGTGTCCATCAACTGGTGAGTAGATAAACAAAATGTAGTAGGTCCATTCACTGGGATATTATGCAGCCATAGAAAGGAAAGAAAATTCTGCTACGTGCTGCAATGTGGATAACCTTAAGAGCATTATGATAAGTGGTACAAAGTAGATAGAAAACGAGAAGTATTGTATGACTTCCCTGATACCAGGTTCCCAGAGTAGGCAAACTCCTAGAGACAGAAAGTGGAATTGAGGTTAGCAGGGCTGGAGAACGGTGGGAGTGAGGAGTCATTGCTTAATGG
The DNA here is from genome assembly GCA_004026545.1 of Mormoops blainvillei. Taxonomy (NCBI): domain Eukaryota; kingdom Metazoa; phylum Chordata; class Mammalia; order Chiroptera; family Mormoopidae; genus Mormoops; species Mormoops blainvillei. The sequence continues at coordinate 263,770 of PVJD01001353.1, read as the reverse complement.
GTGTAGAGTTTCTGTTTGAAAAAGTTCTGGAGATGGATGGTGGTGATGGTTGCACAACACTGCGGATGAACATAAATGCCAAATTTTATGTCATTGTCTATTTTACCTTTTTTTTTAAAGAACTTAAAGGTGCAGGGATGGACATGGAGTTCAGACTTGGCAAATCGCCCCCTCCATGGCAGCCCCGTCCCGCATCCACCCCTCGGAGCCTCTCCTATCAGAGGGCGGGTGCCTGGTTCTCAGCATCCTCCACGCATGTAGTAAATGCCCACTCTATGCCAATATACATTTTACTGAGTATACATTAGCTGTATTTACATCATATATTCTGTATATATGTGTCTGGGCACAGAGATATCACAATGAGTTAAATAGGCAAAGCCCTGTTCCCAGTGCTGTGGAGTCACATTAGGCAGGAGGGAGATGGGGCGAGGGGAGACCTGGTTTCCAGTAGGTGGTCAGCGGATGCTGTTATAAAGGTGCTGAGAATCCCACCTGCTGTCACAAAGGATTATGATAGGGCCATGTGTGTTCTGTCCACATGGCCATTCACCATGCGGGGGCCCCCTGTGTGCCTGGGGAAGAGGGGTGTCTTCCTGGGTGCTTTGGAGGAGGGCTCATATATATGAGATGTGGCCCGTGTCCCAGGAGAGAAAACGGTGTCACCTCTTAAACACCAATGTGGAGGGGGCTGGGGTCTCTTGCACCAGGAACTTAAAATGGGTAATGATTGTTTTTAGCAAACACTTGAGGAACATTTTAGGCTGTAAAAGTTGTGCACATGTAAAACCACGTGAGCAAACCCTTCTTGTTCAGATTCCCCGGGATTGTCCTGAAGAAGCGTACCACTGCCACCATGGGGCGGGGGGCGGGGGGGCGTGGTGACCTGGACCCTCCTTGCCCTGTCTCGGTCCAGGGGGCCCTTCTATCTTTTCTTTTTTACCTGCATACCATATGATGCATCCAGTTTTTTTTTTAAGATCGTTTATTTTTAGAGAGAGGGGAAGGGAAGGAGAGAGGTTGAGAAGCGTCAATGCAAGAGAGAGAAACATCGATTTGCTGTGTGTCGTAATTATCCCGACTGGGGACCTAACCCACAGCCCACGCATGTGCCCTGACTGCGAATTGAACCAGCAGGCTCTTGCTTTGTGGGATGACGCCCATCCAACTAAGCCACACCGTTCAGGGCCGATGCACCCATTTTTCAGTGTATAAGTTTTTAGGAACTCACAGAGTTGTACCGTCACCAACACAGTTCAGATTTATAATATTTCCATAATCCCAAAACGATCTCCTTGTTCTCATTTAGTCCTTCTCTGTTCCCACTTCAGACTCAGCAGAGAGAAGAAGGGAGGGGGGTAGTTTTGCTCTGTTTTTTTTTTGTGTGTGTGTGTATAGCTTTGCCTATAAGTTGTATATATTGTACGTTTTACATAAATGGAATTGTACTATGTTACGTGGTCCTTTGTGGCTGGCACTTTCCACTTAGCATATTTTTTAGGGCCATCCATGTCATAACAAGTATCAGTGCTTCATTCCTTTTTAAGGCTAAATCATAATCCGTCGTAGGTATGCGCATGCCCCGTTTTGTTTAGCCATTCACCAGTTGATGGACACTTGGGTTGTTTCCAGCCCAGACTATTACGGTTAGTGCCACTGCGAACGTGTGTACACAAGTCTTTTTGTGGACAGATGTTTTTCTTCCTGTGTGGATACCTAGGAGTGGAATTGCTAGGTTGGGCAGCCAAGTTTGACTTTCTGAGGAACTCCCCCACTGTCCCAGGGTGGCGGCAGCCACTCTGCGTCCCCGGTGGCAATGTGACGGTGCCTGTTTGCTCACGTCCACCCCAGCGCCTGCGCAGCTGCTTTGATCCCAGCTATCCTCGGGGAGGTTGCCGTGTCTTTTTAAGTGATGATGAAACCTGGCTGGGATCAGAGAAGGGCAGAAGGTTAAAGAGGTGGGGATGGCCCTGGCCGGGTGGCTCAGTTAGCTGGAGCATTGTCCTGTACATCAAAAGTTGCAGGTTCGCTCCCCGGTCAGGGCACGTACCTACATTGCGGGTCTGGTCCCTGGTCAGGGCACATATGGGAGGCAACAGATCAATGTTTCTCTCTCTCTCTTCCTCTCTCCTCTCCCTTCTCCTCTAAAATCAGTAAACATATCCCTGGGTTAGGATACAAAAAAGATGTGGATGATGGACCTCAAGAGAACAGATTGTTCTAATAGAGGAGAACAGACCAGATTTTTGTTCTCTTGTTGCCCTTAGAAAGCCCACCGCAGCCCTGGCTGGTGTGGCTCAGTGGATTGAGTGTCGGCCTGCGAACCAAAGGGTTGCTGGTTCGATTCCCAGTCAGGGCGCATGCCTGGCTTGCCACCAGGTCCCCAGTAGGGGGCACGTGAGAGGCAACCACAGATTGATGTTCCTCTCTCTCTCTTTCTCCCTTCCTTCTCCTCTGTCTAAAAATAAATAAATAAAATCTTTTTTTTTTTTTTAAAGAAAAGAAAGCAAGCAAGCCCCCCGCAGGGAGTAGATTATGGTGCTCAGTTGGGATTGCTGGGGAGGCCCTGCCGGTCCATCCTGGGCAGCCATGGCACAGAGGAGACTGTGGTCTCCAAGGAGGCAGTAGTGGGGGCGGGGGTGGCATTTCCTCCTGTGGCCAGTTCAGTCCTGCCCCCACTCCTCATCTAAGGGTGGGAGACAGGAGGCCCTGTGCTTGTCCCTCGGTGACCTGTCCAGCCTTGCCTACTACCGAGCCAGCAGGGCAGCGACTGGTCCTCAGCCAGGCTGCTTTAGAGCAACGCTCAGTGTCTGCCCCCCCGGACTGAGCCCCTTCCACCTCTGCCTCCCTGGAATGGATGCAAAGGGCTGTTTTCTAGGCAGACTTCAGGGCAGCCGGCCCACAGGCCCACTCAGAACAGGGGGGTTCTGAGACCCCCATGTTGCCCAACCATGGGGACACAAGCAGTATCCAGACTGTTCTCCAGAGCATACGGGGTTAAGCAGACATCACCCACCACCCAGTCCCCATCCCCTGGTAGTCACTGAGACCTTGAGACCCAGAGGGGGCATTTGGAGCACTCTCACATTTCCCCGAGACATCCACTTCCTGGTCCGCACTACTTGGTCATCTGTTTTTTTCCAAACCCCCACTTGTTTGTTTCTCTGGTGCTTTAAATATCCACTCGAGAGAGTTTGCCAGCCTTGAATGCTGTTTGGGGCTGGACCGAGCGACCCTCGGCCTCGTCGTGTTATTCTTCATGCTGCTTCCGCTCTGCTTAGCACGCTCCATTCTTTGGAACCGAGCCAGCCTGGGGTTGACCTTTCCCACTAGAGCCGCCATCCAGGGCCACTGTGGGGGATGGGGCCCTGTGAGGAGCCACCGGCAGCCCCATGGCCCAAGCCTCACTCCAGAGACCAGCTTGTGCCATAGCCCCTGGGGCCAGGTGGTGGTGGGTCTGGACCGCGGTGCTGGGGGTGGACAATGGCACTGAACCCCTTCATCACTGGACCAGCTCTTCCGGGGGGAAGGGGTGTGGATGTCCTCAGCCCTCAGTTCATCCGAGACCACGCATGCTGTTATTAGGGTTACTGGCTGGGGGGTTACAGGCCCTTGTGGGGTGGGGATCCCCAGAGCACCTCCTGCCATGAAATGGACTGGCCAGGCAGCCGTGTTATTCAGTGTTTCCAAAAGCACTCACAGGAAACCAGCCACTTGAGAAGGAAGCTTGGCTTTTCTGGGCTTTAGAGAAAACCGTGACACAACAGAGTTCCCGTAACCAATAGGCTGCCGGTGGGGTTGTTTTTTCCACCCAGACAAAAAAGTAGAAAACTCGGGTAATAGGAAGTTTGGCCTTGGCAAGCCAGGCTGCAGGGGTGGGGCTTCCCACGAAGCCTGGTCAAAAGGCTGCAGAGACCGGGGCTCCCTGCGCTCCTGCCCAGCTGTGCTGGCCTCTCAGACCAGCGGCCCGAGGATGCGAGAGGCGCTGTCCACCCCCACTGCCATGCAGGGCCTCTGGCGGTACTTCCACCAGAGCCGGGCCACCTCTGCCGAAAAGCACCTGTGTGCTCGAGGCACTACCCTGTGGACCTACATTCGAAACCTCGTGTGCAAGGGCAAGGTGGGCCAGCGGGGGGGGCTCTGGTTTCCCCGTGGGGTGGGTCAGGGCAGGGTCTCTGCTGCCCGGGTGTCTCAGTCGTCTCCTCTCCCTGTCCCTTTGCTTGTGCACTGCATTTCCAGCTCTCAGTTCCTTGGAGGGAGAAGAAAGGGTTTCTCCTGCTGAACCTTCAGTACCCTCGTGCCTATGGGTGTGCATGTGTTTGTGTCCTTGTGTGTGCAGAAATCGTGAGGCGTGGTCCCAGCTCTTAAGTGCTTGCCCAGTAGCAGCAAGGACCCATCCCCCAAAGCGAGGGATGACACCCCCAGGCCCTGCGTGAGGAGCGGCAGGTTGTATGGTACCGGACAGTGGCTCCCAGACTTGGCTTCCCGCCACAATCTCCTGGGGAGGTCTCTAGTTACTTGAACCCCAGAGTGCACCCTGAGTTGCTAGTTCAGCTTCGTGGGTAAAACCCGGGGAGATACTGTTTTAGCAAGATCCACCCAGGTGTTCATTCACCCAGCCGAGTCCACTGGCAGGGAGCATGTGCTCCCCAGAACAAGGGAGATGGATCCCTCATGACAGGGTTATGTGACCTGACCCCGACAGCCAGGTGTCTTACCGCAGCACAGACCAGGGCTTAGACAGTGCTCTGTGGGGGTAGATATTTAGCAGGGCCGCCTGAAACCCCCTCACTAGCTTTGTGATTCGGAGCTGGGCTCTGGCTCCTTCTGGGCCAGACTCTCTAAGCCGCAGGACTGGCCTGGGCTGGAGTCCCTACCGCATGAGGTCCTGCAGCCAGACTGCAGTGCATACTATGGGAGGAACAGTGGCTGGAACTTTTGGATGGCATTGCCCCCAGGAAGTTACTACTGAAATGGGGCTTCCTGAAATGTCACTTTAACCAACTATTCAGCTCCACCTGAGCTGTAGGTAGCACCTGTGATGGTTGGTGAGGGGGCACAGGGTGACTCCCAGCTCCTGGACTACTAGCATGGACTTCAGCTCCCACCTGCGTAGGATGGAGGGGCCGCAGGGTGCAGGCCCCTGAGCACCTCATACACAGGGTGAACCTGGGGCCCAGACAGCAGAGGCCTGGGAGCAGAAGGCTCTGAGGTTCCCAGGTTTCCAGCAGGTCCTCTCCTTGCTATGGGCTCCACTTGGCCCCTGGACAGAGGTGCTGGCCGAGGTCCAGCTCTGATTCCAACGTAGGCACGGAGCAGTAGCAGACTTGGGCTGCTGCCCAGCGGGGCATCTGTTAATCATAGCTCCTTTCTTTCAGCTGGACCCCCAGGCCCTACAGGATAGAGACTGGCAGCGGACTGTCATTGCCATGAATGGGGTATGTAGCCACGGGGTTCTGTTGGCACCCGCTTACCCCAGAAGGTTAGCGTTGGAAGGGGGGTGAGGCTGGAGGGGGAGCGGCCCTGGAGAACAGAACTGCACCAGAAGGAGCCCGTGTGGCATCTGGAGTACAGTCGTCAGCCAGGCCCTGAGCGTCCCTCCCGAACACTGACCCAGTGGCACCGCCCAGAAACAGGGATGCCTGATGGGTCCTCAGTGCCCTTTGAAGACACACTATTACACACCAAAAGAGGCCTGGGCATATGTGACAAATGTTAACATTTGATAGTTAAGTCATGGCTTTTTGTTATATTATTCTCTGGACTTTTTCTCTAGTTATTTTTTATGATTAAGAAAGATACAGAGAACAGATTGGTAATTACTAGCGGCAGGGAGTTGGGGGCGTGAAATGGGTGGAAGGGGTCAAAAGGTACAGACTTTGAGCTATGAGACGAATAACTCCTGGGGAGGTTAGGGACAGCATGGTGACTACAGCTAGTAACAACCCTGTGTTGTATACTTGAAAGTTGCTGAGAGAGTAGATCTTAAAAGTTCCCATCGCACGAAAACAATGTGTAGCTATGTGAGGTGATGGATATTAACTAGACTTACTATAGTGATCATTTCACAATATATGCAAATGTCTACTTATTACATTGTACACTTGGAATTAATATGTCAATTATATCTCAGTTTTTTTTAAAGAGATGCACTGGGGATTATGGAGGGAGGTTCTGCAGAAGCAGGTCCTTCAACCATCCTAACGGTCCTGGCTCTGCCACACACGGGGATATTGGCCCGCTTGACCCGGGGGTAGAAAGATTTGCCCCAGGAACTTGGGCTGTGAGGACCAGAAGGATGACAGGACCATTCTCCGTCTCCTCCCACCCACAGATTGAAGTGAAACTCTCAGTTAAGTTCACCAGCAGGGAGTTCAGCTTGAAGAGAATGCCTTCCCGGAAACAGACGGGGGTCTTCGGAGTCAAGATTGCTGTGGTCACCAAGTGAGTGTCAGGGGCGTGGGTTCTCAGGTCTCCTGACGCTCTCCCCCCAAGACATTTCTAAGGAAGGATTGAGTGTGGGTCTCCTCTCTGTGCACAGCATGGTCACTGCACATGGATGCCCTCCAGGCCCCGTGGGGGCACTGTGTGCGTAGCCGCCCCCCATGTTTACTGCAGAACTCCGCCCCCCATAAGCTTAGGAATGTCTGTGTCCCTTTCCTGTGCAGGCGGGTTGGCCCCCACATGACTCCCAGAACTGTGTGAGAGCGGGATTTTCTTCCCACACTTGGAATTTGTCATGGTCTGGGTTCCTCGTGAATGATGGCGACCCTGCCCCTCTGACGGGAGGAGACGCCTGGTATTGCTTTGAGGGCAGTTCTCAGGGACACAGGCTGCTTCCTCCCAGAATTCATTCACCTCCCCAGACGGACTTGAGCTGGGGACCTGACCTTGCTGGCTGTCCAGGCCGGGGCCTGTGTCAGGTGTTTCCCAGACACCTAATTGTGTCAAAACAGTGCTCCCCACCCCCAGCTGCACCCCAGCCATCCCCCAGCACATTTGGAAGGCTCTGGGTGTGAGCAGAGAAGACGGTGTCAGCAACTATCCCAAGTAAGCACTGCTAATGAGGTTGGCTCCGGAAGGAGCTCTCCTGGGCTCCTGAGTCCAGTTGCTCTGGAGGGCCAGCTAGACTAAAGCCAGCCTCTAGACAGCACTCTCTCCTATTTCTGAAGCATCCTTACTTCATGGTCCCTTGTAGGGGCACTAGAATTGTTCATTGTTAGGACTTGGAAGAGAAAAGCAGTTAAAATGACCGGTCTCTGAGCACTGATGTTAGGTGTCTCTGTGGAGTCCCTCCTAAGACCGGCGCTGGTCGAGTGCCTGCTGTGTGCAGGGCTCACCTGTCGCCAAGGTCTGGAGGGGGCAGGGATTTGCTTCTCGAACAGCAAGTGGGTGTCAGGGACAGGGCTGGGTCCCACGTCCTGACTCAGAAACCAGGCTGCTTTCCAGGACGCCGTGCAGCCACCTGTTAACCCACAGCCCCCAGGACTTCTTTCAGCTGGACTTTCCGTGGTCTAGTTCACTCAGAAAGGCCTCCAGGCCCTCCCCAAGATCATGCGTAGCTCCCAGGTCATCCGGTTACCTGGAGCGCATGCAGAGGCCCTGGTACGATGTGAGCAGGGATAGCCATGAGCTCACAGAGCGGACGAGGCTGTGTGTGCAGCTCAAACCCAGCGCCTTCATCACCCGTCTCCAGGGGTCCAGAGAGGCAATGGTTCTCTACTGCGGCGCAGGCCAGGGCCGCTGGGTACCAAAGGTCTTTCTCTTCCCCGCAGGAGGGAGAGGTCCAAGGTGCCCTACATTGTGCGCCAGTGTGTGGAGGAGATCGAGCGCCGGGGCATGGAGGAAGTAGGCATCTACCGTGTGTCCGGAGTGGCCACAGACATCCAGGCACTGAAGGCGGCCTTTGACGTCAGTGAGTGTCGGCCCTGGGCAGTGTGGGCGGGAGATGCGGCCTGGTGTCCCTGCTGACTCTCGGGGTGCCCTGCATGGCCCATGCATATTATATCATGCTCTGTACTTTCTCGTCGCTAAAACTGAAAAGAAAACACAGTTGTGGGAGATGGCTCTGCAGAAGCCAGTTCTGAGCTGAGTTGGACATGGGGCTTCCCATGGGGCCTTCTTGCTGGGGCTCAGCCTGCTCGCCCTGGGGTGGCAAAGAGGTGCCAGCCGAAGCCCATGGGTCAGCACGGTCTGACCAGTACAAAGGGCTCTGAGGTGGGCGGGTCCAGCCAATGCTGCGTGATCTCTGTCTCCTTCCCCTTCACACGCCAAAAAAGTTGGTGGATCAGCCCCAATTGCCAGACAAAGACTGAGACCCCGGAAAGCCCTCAGAGTGGAGGGTTGGCAGAGCCAGGACCTAGTACCTACACACTCTGCCATCCCCGGCCTGGAGCCCTGGAAGGCTGAGTGTCCCTCCTCCTGCCGGTGACCAGAGTGGGTGTGGCCTGTGGCACAGAGGGCCGATGGCACCTGAATCCAAAAGGAAGGCACTGGCTTAAGCAGTGAGATGGAACAAATAATCCAGTGCCTTCCTGTTATCAGAGGACACTGGCAGTTGGGCAGTTGCTATAGGACAGAGCCACCCAATTACAGCCCAGGGGCTGCCCCGTGCCCAGCAGGGGAGTGTGAGGAGGATATATGGAGGATGCTCAGAAGGGGTAAGAATGAGCTGCTAAAAGGAAAGCAGCCCAAAAAGCTGTCAGCTAGGCAAGAACAGAACCCGATTCAGGATCTGGGAGTAGCCATATTCCACTTCTGTGCTCTGTCCAGATAACAAGGACGTGTCCGTGATGATGAGCGAGATGGACGTCAACGCCATCGCAGGGACCCTGAAGCTCTACTTCCGCGAGCTGCCCGAGCCCCTCTTCACCGACGAGTTCTACCCCAACTTCGCTGAAGGCATCGGTGAGCGCGGGAGGCGTCTCCCACCCCCTTCTTGTCCTCTGCTCCCTTTCCGCCATGGCCTGTTTCAACCCAAACTGTGTGTGCTGGGGGGACTCAGAACCAAGCAGATCCTAAGGGCCTCTGTCCTCCAGCCACCTGCTGTCCCTGTCCCTCCAAGTAGCTGGAACGGGTACGTGGCTGGGTTTGAGGTCGTGGAGGCTGCCGTCCTCCTCAACAAAACACTTGTCCTGCTCCCCTAACACCAGGTCCTGGCATGTCAGTGCACCCACCGTCAACCCCGGGCTGACCCCAAGTCAGCCTGGAGTGTGGTGTCCAGACTGTATGGGGCAGCTGCAGCCTCTGCACCCTGCCTCCGGGACTATTCAGGAGGGGACCTGGTTCTCCCGTCGTGCACAGGATGATAAGGGAGCCCCCAGGGCCTTGCAGCCCTCCCGCCCCTCAGTCTGTGCCCTTCAGTCCGTGCCTGGCTGCCCTTGACTGAGGCAGGAATGGCCAGGTCGGCCAGGGACTATGCCCAGTGCCTTCTGTCAGTGTTTCCTGTGGTGCCTTTGACCCCTTTCACATAGGGAAAATGTGTTCAAAGGGGCTCGTCCCTGCCCAGGCACCTGTCTCAGGGTCCCGACTGGGGCTGGTGCTGCATGAGCCAGGATGATGAGAGCCTGGGACTGTCCTGTACCCAGTGACCCCAAGAAGTAACAGGCCGCCCCCCCACCCCACCTGTAGCTCTTTCAGACCCTGTTGCAAAAGAGAGCTGCATGCTTAACTTGCTGCTGTCACTCCCGGAAGCCAACCTGCTGACTTTTCTCTTTCTTCTGGACCACCTGAAAAGGTAACCCAAGCTCTTCCTCCGGGGACTGGGGCTCCAGGACCCCCAGGCAGCAAGGGGACGCTCCTTCTGGGCCCCGCTGGCTCCTGTCAGACTCCTTGGCACCTGGTGCCTTCTCTTCCCACTGCTGCCTGGGGTTGCTCACCCCGTCGCGGTACTAGAGCCATCGCCGCCTTCTTCCCTCCCCTCCACCCTCCCCCTCTGCACCACGGCCTCAAGAGTGAGGTGCTTTGGCCACAGCCAGCATTGTGCTTGGGCTCCCCTCCCCCAGCCCCCCAGGTGATGGCCTAAAGCTGGCCCAGCCACCTGGTGGCCTCAAGTACTCTTCATTCTGGGCCACTCAGACCCAGAAGAACCAGGGTGGGTCTCCTCTCAGTCCACCCAGGAGCAGGTTAGCTGTGCCATGGAGCCAACCCGAGGCAGAAGGGGGTGACACCTGTCACCGTTTTCCCTGAGGACTCCAGGGTGGCCCGGCCCCCCTCCCTCTCCTCTGTCCTGAAGACGGTGTCCCAACAGCACCCTCTGCTTTGGCCCTCCTCAGGGTGGCAGAAAAGGAGACAGTAAACAAGATGTCCCTGCACAACCTTGCCACGGTCTTCGGCCCCACGCTGCTCCGGCCCTCAGAGAAGCAGAGCCAGCTCCCTGCCAACCCCGGCCAGCCCATCTCCATGACTGACAGCTGGTCCCTGGAGGTCATGTCCCAGGTACGAGGACGGGCACTCAGCCTCACAGAGGTGGCTTCTGCCCTCCCCACCCTTGGGTCCTGCCAGTTGCCACTCAAATTGTACAGGGGCGGTGACCAAGGTTCGGAAAAAGGGGCCTTGTCTTTGTACCTTACTGGGTTTCTCGGGGTGGTCCTTCAGGGGCACCCAGATCTCTTGCTGTGAGGGGCTCATGTCTCCAGAAGGAGCCCTCGGCACCCTCAGCTGGCCTTATCGGCCTTACTTAATCAGACCCTGGGCTTTGGCCAGGAAGACCTCCCACCTGCAGCTGTAAGCACCCCTCTGAGCTGCTTTCGTCCCCCTGCTCTGCCCTGCAGGTCCAGGTGCTGCTGTACTTCCTGCAGCTGGAGGCCATCCCTGCCCCGGACAGCAAGAGGCAGAGCATCCTGTTCTCCACTGAAGTGTAAAGGCCCTATCCCGTCTCCAAGAGGCCAACAGAACGGCCTGGAAAACTCCCGGCCAAACAGGCCATCCACAGAGCAGGAACTGAATCTTCTTGAGCAACTGGGCCGCCCCCAAGAACCAGGCTGCCTGCCAAGAGACAGCTAGTTACCCAAGGGAAAAGGCCAAGTGGCCTGGGCAATTCTGGGCCCCCTGCCTGTGGGCCTGTGAGTTCCCAGGGGGCCTCAGACGCTGGTTTTCCATACTGCCACCAGAGGGCGCCCCAAGCCCGCACGGCTCAGAGTACAGGCCTGGCCAGGGACCCGGCGAAGAGAGTGGTTTTTATGAACTTACCAGAATTTAAAAGATTTCTACTGGATCACTTGTCAAGATGCACCCTCTCCAGGGAGAAGGGAACACGACCAGCTTCCCTCACTATCGTGTCTTGAATAAACACTGCTGCTGCTTCATACCGTGGGGGCCACAGCCCCGTCCCTGTGTGGGTGGGGCACTTAGATTTTCCTGACTTAAAAATTCAACTCCTGTGTGTAACAGGTTTGAAAAGCTAGGTCAACACTGTGTAGCGTTTGATCCCTTTCACCTCCTGTCTTCTCTTTCTTTCTAGAAGGGCCTTTGTGCAGAAGTGGATCTTCTTCCGATTCTGTCCTGTTGCATTGTTTTGCTGATCATGTGCCCCTTGGAAGGCAGCTCCCCGTGTAAAGCCCAGGACCAGACACCAGGGGGCGGGAGGCCCACGCTGCGCACTTTATGGCTTGTTCTCCAGGGAGAGTGACCCCTGCCCACCATCGCAGCCACCTCGCTGGGCACATGCTCTCCTCTTCAGCTTAAAAAGGCCTCAATCTCTAGCTTACTCCTGCCTGTCGCCCTCTCTGTCCCCATTCTCCCTTCCCCTGGTCGTCCCCCTTTATAGATTGCTTCAGTTCCTCGCTCTCTACTGAACAAACTCAGTAAATTTTTGTAAAAGTTTCCTCTTGGCGGCATCTTGCTGACAGCTTGTTTTAAACTTTGATCCGAATAGCCTTTTGATACTTGAATATTTTTAAGTTTTATACATAGTTTCTAATTTTTTTCCTAATAGATTCAAATACCTAATAAGATAATAGAATGTACTCTGCGGACACCCCTGTCCCAGCGGCATTTTGTCTTCCTCCAAGCGCCAGCTCTGTTTTCATGGGGAGCTATTTCCGGAGTCTCCTGCGCACCCGGGGCGAGGAGCGGGGCCTGCTCCGCAGGCCTGGCTGAGGGCGGCGACTCCCACCCCAGAGCAGGTGGAAGGACCGACCGGCCCATTCTCTGCGCTCTCCACGCGCCTGACATTCCTACTAACCCTCCTGACCATCTGACTTAGAGGAAAGAGAACTGGGGAAGCCACTAAGTATTTGGAAGAAACAAGTCTATGAACTTTTTTTAAAAAAGAGAGGTAGAGGCGAGGAGAAAAGAAAAGAAACTGTGAAAGACAAAGTTTCCATGCTGGTCTTGCAGGAAGAGAGGATGTAATTAACTGGAGGAGGGAAGCCATGGTGTGACTCAGGAAAAGGTGGTTTTGGTTGTCACGTGATTGCACCAGTAACCAGTGGCACTGTCCCATGATCCTTCCCATGTCCCTGGAGGTGGGTGCAGGAGGGCTCACCCAGCGTGTCGGTGGACAGCTCTCTCTGCCTGTAGACCTGCCGAGCCAGGAGGCAGAAAACAAGGTCACTTGAAGGTCTTACTTCTGCAAACTGTATTTATTTAGTTGTACTTTTTTCTTTCAAGGAGAGCATACCCACAATTTTAGAGCAGTGCCGCTCTCCTGGGGGTAAGGGCAGGGAGCGGGGTTCTCTGGCCTCCGCACATTTCTGGACTCAGTGGGTTTCCTGGGGTTCCTCCAGCCTGGCCTCCCATTCCCACCCACCTCAGCAAACACCCAGCCCTGCAAGGGGAACACACTTTGCTTAGAAAAGCTAAACCCAGCCCTTGTTTCTGTTTCCCCTGGTGTGTCACGATTTGCATCTGTCGCATTGAAACTGGAAAGCAATATATCAATGTGCCAATTTCCATCCCCTCTCCCACCTCCTTCCCCTTTTTACTTTTATTTATATAGAATGTGTGCCGTTTAAAGATGGAATGACCACTCTCCTGTAGCTGTAACAGCGCTCCTCTGCTTGGCCACAGTGGCAGTGGTCACTTGGGATCCTTAGCGGCCCCGTTCGTCCCGTCTAACATGCAGACCTGCGGGTTGGCCAAGCCGACATGGGGCAGGGGAAGGCCTGGAGCCCAGAGGCGACCCTCCACAAGGCTTGGCTGCCAGACTCTACAACAAGAAGTGATGCTTCCCAGCCCGAGGCCCTGGGTCTGGAGCTGTGAGCTTGGCCCCCTTAGAGGGCAGCCGGCCTTCCATTGAGGGGCGACTGGTCTCTCAGCAGCTGTATTTCTGCTTTTGAGCTCAACCATCTATATACCACTGTGGGGAAAGGACTGCTGACACTTTCATTAAAGTTACCTGAGACTACTTGGCATTAGTGGTAATTGTTGCATGAAAAAGGAAATCCATGATCAGTGCCTCTGGGATGGTGTTGGGGGTGAGCAGTGGAGCTGGAAAAAGCAGGTGGAGCGAAGGGCCCTGGCGCCCCGTAGGCCCCCGGGAGGGTCGTGTGCAAGCTACTGGGGAGGAGCCGGGCCCGGTGGTGCCGCTGGGCAGCGCCGGGACACGCAGAGCAGCAGCAGTCACTCCCGAGGAGCCAGAGCTTTAGGCCATCTGGTTAGAGACAGGATGGAGAGGGGGAGCTCCAGCCACACACAGCCTGGCCCTGCAGAGCCCCCTCATTCTCAGTGGTTCCTGTGGGGACCAAGATTTGGTGGCGCTGCCAAGTCCAGCCTTTCTTTTTATTTGCCTGCAGGCCTGGGTCACTTGTAGCCACCACCGACCTTGCACTGAGTATTTGGCCCCTTCCCAGTCTTGTTTGAAATCTCTTTTACCAGGAGTTGATTTTTCAAGCAAGAACCGACTGCCCGCATGTTCCTGAGAACAGGGACTGAGTCTGGCCGAGCCCAGGCTAGTGGCATGGCCCAGGAAGCAGACCATTCACTGCTGCCCAGAATCTGACATCCTTACATCTCAAAGAGCCTCCACAGGCCTCTTGGTCCAATGGCTCTACTTCACAGATGGATAAACTGAGGCACACAAAGGTTTTTCCTCCCCCTCCCCGTAGTTGACATCCCAGAGCTGGTTGATGAGCGGAAGCTGGCATCTCAGTGTCTTGATGGCCCCCCTCTCCCCAAATTCACTCCTTTTCTGCTGGGCTGCACACAACCAGACCACTCACTGGCCTGGGCGTGGCTGTGTTCACGCGGGCACGGGGTGAGGCCGCTCGGCGTCTCGCACACACTCTGGGCAAATAAAAGGAAGGCAGGATTTTGTATAAAAATCTCAAAAGAACTTTTATACTTGCCACCCCACCCTCATGCCCCACTTACTTTAAAAGGAAGTATTTCCACAGACTAATGATGGGGCTGTTAGAAAATAGCTCTGGAAAGATAAACAGAAAAAGTAAGAGGATGACAGATACACCCAACTCTTGAAGAAGCCCGAATGGCCTCCTGGAGCTGCAGCTACGGGTCAGCGGACAGAACCGGGACTGAGGGTCACTCCTGGGCGGGGGGCGGGGGGGATCTGTCAGACCTGGGGGTGAGGGGTGTTGAAGCTTAGTGTGACTGGAGTAGGAGAGAGCAATGGGTCAGCTCCCAGGCTAGAGCCCTGGTCACCTAAGTTCTCCCAACACAGAAAGGCCAGCCAGGGCCATGCTGACCAATTGGCACCCATGTAAATGTTCTAGAAGACGGCCCTGTCGCATCTCCCAGACATGTCCAGGTTGGGGGACCGAGGCTGCTCGTCTGAGGGCTCCCGGAAGAGATGAACTGAGTGTCCTGAGCCAAGCAGCCGACTGGACATCACACAGCTGAGTCCCGAGACGGGCCTCGGGGCTCCTCTGACCACTTCAGCTATAATAGCGAGGGCTCGGTCTACACACCAGCTACTTTTCCATTCCCCTCCTGGGGGTGGAACTGGGCAGGCCTAACCGCAAATTCCGCTTAGGGTTTTCAGGCATTTTATGGAAAGCTTGGGCCCGGCACCTGGGGGTATGTGGGTTCGAATGGGATCCTGGCCGGAGAAACAGGCTCAGGTCCTGAATAGCTGCAGGCTGAGCTGACACCAGCAGAGGAAGCGGCAGAATGGTGGCTGCCCCACAGCTGGGGAGTCCCCGCAGCTCAAGCGCTCGAGGGACCACAGACAGAGCTTTTCAGCTTACGGACAGCGTGGGAAATCAGACCCATCCAGAGAGAAGCAGATGCTGCAGATGCTCATTTCAATAAAGCTACGATTTAAATTACGTGATGACTGCCACCTTGCTGGAGTGGCGTTGATAGCCCCCCTCTCTGGGTGTGCTGTGCTGTGGAGCCACCCTGAGACAGAAAGGGATGGCATCTGTCACCACGTTCCCTGAGGACTCCAGGGTGGCCCGGCCCCTCTCCCTCACCTCTGTCCTGAAGACGGTGTCCCGACAGCACCGTCTGCTTTGGCCCTCCTCGGGGTGTCAGAAAAGGAGACAGTAAACTAGATGTCCCTGCACAACCTTGCCACGGTCTTTGGCCCCACGCTGCTCCAGCCCTCAGAGAAGCAGAGCCAGCTCCCTGCCAACCCCAACCAGCCCATCTCCACTGACAGCTGGTCCCTGGCGTCATGTCCCAGGTACAAAGATAGGCGCCAGCCTGTGGCAAGAGTCTGGCTGCCCAGTGCCCCAGTGCGCCCAACCCCCCTGCCTTGCCACTGGGCTCCGGGGGGAAATGGGGTCAGAAGGAGAGAGAAACTATGGGAAGAGAGGAATAGCTGCTGTATCTTCTATTTTCTGAAAACAATATTTACAACATTGGAGGGTGGCGCGCAGAAGTTATTTGGAACGAGCTAAGGCGTCTCTGCTTTCTGTTTCCTATTAGATAATCACTCCTGAGCTGCCATTCCTAAGCAGCCCGTCACCGGGTGACAGCCAAGAGAAGACACCTGGGGCTTTGGGTCAGTGGGTGGCTGCTGCAGCAGTCCTATCCTCTCTGGTCAGCTGGCTTGTGGCCTCTGCTTGAGCCTCAGCCCACCTTGTGCTAAACTCGCACCCTGGTGATGCCACCCTGGGTGCCAGAGTTCAGCAACTGGCATTACCCTTACTGGCTGCCATGGAGTTTTCCAGACTCCACCACTTCATGGTTGAATTATGCACCCCCCCTCCCTAATTCATATGTCAAAGCCCTAACCCCCAATGTGGACTATATTCAAAGATAAAGCCTTTAGGGAGATGGCTAAGATTTAACGGAGGTCTAACCTGGTAGGACTGGTGTCCTTTTAAAAATAGGAAGAAACACCACGGATCTCTTTCTCTGGTACACACAGAGGACAGGTTGCATGAGGACAGAGTGAGAAGGTAACCATCTGCAAGCGAGGAAGAGAGGCCTCAAAGGGCACCAACCCCGGTGGCACCTTGACCTTGGACTTCCGGCCTCCATAACTATGAGAAAATAAATGTCTGTTGTTTCAGGCCCCGTTCTGTATTTTATTACGGCAGCCTGAGCTGACTAATACGGCCATCCTGACCCCTGAATGTGGAACCAAGCTCGGAACCTGAGAGCTCCCTGTGCTCCTCTCTGCTCGTCACCCTCTTAGAGGGGTCCACGGTGTTGACTGACCACACAGAGGGCAGGGGGTTGTCACCTCCCTTGTCCAGGCTGTATCATGAACCTCTCAGGCAACACATTCCGTGTGGCCTCCTTCTCTGTCAGCTCGAAACCCTTCCAATTCACGGGCACTCCGAGGGGCCTCTGGATGACCTAGTAACAGCCACTGTCCAGGCATGGCATGCACAGGGTCATCCCATGCTTTCGCCCACAGGCTCGCTTGTTTTCTTGTAGAGGTTCCCCAGGCAATGTCACTTTTGGGGGCCCAAAGGCCCTGAGCAGCCTCTCCTCAGCCCCTCAGCTACTCAGTTTCAAGGTCACCTACCCCAGTGCTCTGAGGTCCCGACTCGGGGGCCTGGGCTAAGAGGGTGAGGGGCAGCAGTGCCTGAGAGGTTGGGCGACACTGACCCAAAAATGAGGTGAGGCGGCGAGGCCTCGGGGCACTGAGGGTTTCTTAACCCGCTGTGAAGCGATCTCACACCGGGGAAGAAGGCCGCCTGCCAGAAGGACTGGTGTGTCTTGACGGGAGGCACACGCTGCAGCCTTTGGCCCTGGTGCTGCATGGCCACTGCTCTCCAGATGTTCAGAGCTGAAGCCACGTGCCTGTCACAGCTGGACCAAGTGGTCCCTAAAGCTGGCTCTTCGTTCCCTTTTATTCTCCTTGCGAGAGCAACCCAATGTTCAGACAATTCAAGGCCTTTGAAAAGGGAAGTGGTTCTTCCATGATTCCCATCATGGGTAAATCGTGCCCCCTACAAAGGCACGCCCACTTGGAACCTCATCATGTGACACTGTTTGGGAAAAGGGTCTTTGAAGAAGTCATTAAGGTAAGGATCCTGAGATGAGATAATCCTGGATTAGGGAGGGCCCTAAAGCCAATAATGAGGTATTCTTATAAGAGACAGAAAAGGAGAGAAGACAGACACGCAGGAGAAAGCTGTGTGAAGATGAAGGCTGAGAGGGCGGTGACGGGTCTAGCACCCAACGGTCACCAAGGATTGCTGGCACCCTCCAGAAGCCTCTGGGAGGAACCAACCCCAATACACCTGGATTTTGGACGTCAGCCCCCGGAACTGTGAGGGAGCCATTTCTTTTGTTTTGAGCCACCCAGTCTGTGGTCATTTGTTATGGCAGCCTTAGGAACTACAGTGGAACCTCACTTCTTGGACTTAATTTAATTCCGGAAGGCTGTTCAAGAAGTGCTTTGTTCAAAAAACCGAATCTTTTCCAATTAGAAATACAGTGTCAGCATGAAAGCATTGTCAGGTTGAGAACTGAAGTTTCATTCGACAACTGAGACATTTTTTTCCATGAACAACTTGGTTGAGAACTGAATTGTTCGAGATGGGCGACGTTCGAGAACCGAGGTTTAACTGATACAGTACACTCAGCTAGTAAGACAGGACACTGTGGCCAGGTCCTGGCCCTCCAACTCCCACTCATAGGGCTTCAGCCGTGGTTGCCAGGCGCACAGGTCCCTCCTAACGTGAGCACTATGGCCGTGGAAGGCCAACAGCCTATCTCTGCTTGCAGACACATCATCAACAGTGGGACGGTTGCACATTTTCCGGACCCAGTGCTCCCCTGGCTCCGAGGGAGGCATGCCAAGAATCCCAGCTCGATGTCCTGGCACTTACAGCTGATGATTTGTTAAACTGTTGGGAACAGTTTTCCGATTAAAACTTGGCCTGCAGTCCCCGTCTGTTTGGCTCCACTGGCTGTGGTGCGGACACAGCAGCTGGGCCCGAGGGGTAGTCAGTGACTGGTGTGGGCCTGTGGGTGTGTTGTGTGGGTCAGCAGGAAACCAGAGGTGCTGAGCTCAAGGGGGTTCAGGGCTGTGGGAGCTCAGCCCATCTCAGTGGTGACAAGACCTCAGCACGGCACAGTTATCATGAATGGATGTCATTGAGGTGTCTCAAATCCTGCCACTTGGTGGCCGTTGCAAGGTGGAGGGTGAGCCCTGAGAGGAACTCACACGCTGATAGTTGGCCTCCGGCACAGGCGATCAGCCGCCTGTGTCCCCAGGTCCCCTCTTGTTCCAGGCCGGGAGCCACTCCAATTACCTCTTCGGGGAGAAGAGGACGATTAAGCACAGGGGACAAGGTGTGCATGAGGCTAATGGGACCACCCAGATGCCAGCATTGAGGCCCAGCCATAGACTAAAGTCCAGATGATTCCGTGGGCCCTGCCCTCAGATCTGCCTCCTCCCCTTTGACCTTTTCACCATTCCAGACCTCCCTGCCTTGCCTGTCCCCAGAACCACAGTCTTCTGACTGCTAGGATGACCCTCGCCATCTTGTGCACGCCACCAGGCCAGTCTTCCTAAAGACGATCTCACAGCACCTCACTTCTCTGTCCCAAAGCTGCGGTGACTGGGTCCTGTCCACGCTATAGAATCCACGTTCCAAGGCCTGGGGTGGGGCAGGCTCTCTCTGCTCTGCCCCCACCGCCACCCCCACCCGCACAGCCGGGCTCCCTGCTCTGCCCTGCACCTTAGTCTTTGTTCCCAGAGAATGCCTGGTTTGCCCTCACTTCCTTGCTCCTTCTCTTGCTCTCCACGGTCCCTGATGTGCCTCCTCCGTCTGGAAACCCTGCTGAAATGTCTCCTCCTTCGAAAATATGCCGATTCCTCCGCACCACCTTAGTAGCATCTCACCTGATGGAGAGCCAGGTCACACTGTTGCCTGAGCCAGCGAAGGCTTTTAGAGGCTAGGGACCTCGTTGAAGCCACCCCTGCCCCTCCCCAGCCCCGGGCACAGGGTCAGGTCCCACAGGCCTGGATGCTGCTCAGGGAACCTCAGCAGCCTTCTGCTCGGTGGGAAATGGCTCTTTTGCTTTGGAATTTCAGTGGTGGAAAATCTAGTTTAGCAGATTTGGTTCATTAAAAGTACTTTGCTACATACGAGAATGTTCACAGGAACTTTATGCCTAATGCTTAAATGTGGTTAAAGAGAAAAAAAGTAAAATCATGGTTGTGACACAAGTTTATTTTATACAAAGTATTGTATAAATACATGTTTATTTTATACAAGTATAAAGTCCACTTAACTCCTTAACTAAATGAGGGAACCAGTAAAATGTTACCGTCAGT
Source organism: Mormoops blainvillei (assembly GCA_004026545.1). Classification (NCBI taxonomy): domain Eukaryota; kingdom Metazoa; phylum Chordata; class Mammalia; order Chiroptera; family Mormoopidae; genus Mormoops; species Mormoops blainvillei. The sequence continues at coordinate 244,122 of PVJD01001353.1, read as the reverse complement.
TCAAAGGAGAATTCAAAAGTCAGATGTTTTTAAATAAAAAATTGAAATAAACTTGCAAATAGAAGCAAAATGGCTTCTCCACTGTCCTTCTGTCAGAGTTATTTGCTTGTCCCTGGGCAAGAATCATTTACGCTGACATCAGTTTTCTACAATTTACCAAGCTGTAAAAGAGCTCAAAGACAAGAAAAGGCCGAGGCCCCACAGAATCAGAATCAGATAACCCAGAAAGATGTTTTCTAAGGACACATGGCTTTCCGTTAGAGACACCAAGAATCTTTGTTGCTTAATCCAATTTTCCTCCCACTAATAGCTTACAGCTGGAGACAACCCAAATGTCCATCAATAGGAGAATGGGGAAACTGAATTCTTCCAGTGGAACCAAACTAATATTCACTTTGCCTGCCACAGACACACACAAGATGGATGAATCACACAGACCTAATGTTTGAGTGAAAGAAGGCAGACACAGAAGAATATACACTTGGCCCTGGCTGAGTAGCTCAGTTGGTTGGAGTGTTGTCCTGATGAGCCAAGGTTGCAGGTTCAATCCCCAGTCAGGGCACATACAAGAAGCAACCAACGAATGCATAAATGAGTGGAACAACAAGTCAATGTTTCTCTTTCCCTTTCTCTCTCTAAAATTAAGTTAAAAAAAAAAAAAAGAATATACACCTGTAGTAGGCTGAATAATGAATGACTCCTAAAGAACTCCTAAAGATATCAGGTCTTACCTGGAACCTGTAAATGTTATTAGGAAAAAGGTACCTGCAGATGTGATAAATTTAGGATATTGTGATGGCGGATTATCCTGGATTATCCAGACAAGCAAAGGACCACCAAGGACTTCAGGCAGCTGGCTGATGGTAGAAGAGGCGAGGAACTGATTCTGTTCCAAGGCCTTTGGAGGAACCTCAGAGCTTCTGACATCTCGACATCAAACTACCAGGCTCCAGAACGATGAGACAATGCATTCTATTGTTTTAAGCCACCAATGTTGTGGTAATTTGTTACAGCGGCCCTAGGAAACCAATACAATAGGATTCCACTTATTTAAAGTTCAAAATCAGCCCTGGCTGGTGTGGCTCAGTGGGCTGAGTGCTGGCCTGTGAACTGAAAGGTCGCTGGTTTGGTTCCTGGCCAGGGCACATGCCTGGGTTGTGGGCCGGGTTCATGGCTGGGGGTGTGCGGGAGGAAACCAATTGATGTTTCTCTCTCACATTGATGTTGCTCTCCTTCCTTTCCCCTTTCTCATGAAATCTTTTTTTAAAAAGTTCAAAATCAGGCTGGTCTGGGTAGCTCAGTTGGTTATAGTGTTGTAGTATACAGTGCTGTCCCAATACACCAAGGCCGTGTGTTCGATTCCCTGGTCAGGGCACATATAAGAATCAACCAATGAATGCATAAATAAGTGGAACAATGAATCATTGTTTCTCTGTCTCTCCCTTCCTCTCTCTTTCTCTCTAAAATCAATAAATAATCAAAATGTAAGGTCAAAATCAGTCCACGGATGTCAGAATGGTGGTTACCTTTGAGGAGGATGTATTTGTGGGGGAAACGGCTAAAGTGCTTTTTCGTGACTTTCACTTTTTGATACCTCATTGAGTCGTACATTTATTTTGTGTTCTTTAATATAAAAAAAGTATCTTTTGACAATGTGTGTGACTTGTGAGTACCGAGGAGTGACAGCAAGTGCCTGGGACCAGAGTTCTGTTCTTTTTCTGCCACTTCCTAACTGGGTGGCCTTGGTAAGCGAAACTACCTCTTTGAGCCTCAGATTTGTCCTCTGTGCAGTTCTTACAGGGCTGGCGCAAGGATCTGAGTTGAGTCCTTTCTGAACTGTAAATGCCTACGCAGATGCAACATTAATTAATGCACCTCACATTTACCAGGCACGTGCTGGGTGCTGGACATCACACTAAGCCCTCCTCATGCATTATCCCACTTAATTCCCACAACTACCCATAACAGCACCCATTCTGTGGTAAAATTGAAACAGAAAGCTACTAGGTTGATAGAGCCGATTCAAACCCAGGCTGTTTGGTTATGAGGACCAGGACCTTAGACCTATACCAGGGTTGAATGATTATTTCCAAAGCATTAAAACATCATGGCTATTATGGTTTTAAAAAGAAAGGTACAGATCAGAATGGATAATACACTACCATTTGTGTATTATCCATTCTGACCTGGAGAAGCAGATCAAAATACCTGTCTTTATTGGACGTTTGTTAATATTCGTAAAGTATCTCTAGAAGAGTATCAAGAAACTGAATATAGGTAGCGGTATCTGGGAAGAGAAACTACAGGAATACATGCTTTCTTAATTTTGAAATATGTAAATGTACCTGAAAGGTATTCAGAAAGAAATAAAAAATGAATAAAATTAAAACAAAAACCATAAAGGAATTACATTAACAACTTTATAACAAATGACTTTGAAAACATCAACAAAACACTTTCCTGCAAAAAATCTAACAGTAAAAATGACAGGGAAAAACAGAAATTCTGTCTAGACCCAAAACCATTAAAGAATAAATGAAATGCTTAGTTTAAAATCTGCATCCTACCCCGTCAAAGACTTCACAACAAACAAAAACAATGAAAAATACCAGACCTGGAGGATTTTATAAGCAAGTTCGGTAAACATTAAAAAGAACAGAAAATTCTGACCTTATACATAATCATTCAAATAAAGAAAACAGTCTCCTCAGCTTATTGTGTATTTATTACAAGCTTAATCCTAAAGCATACATGGACAGTCCAAGAACGCAAACGTGTAACAGAACCTCACTTATGGACAAATATACAAAATTGCAAAGTAAAATATTAGCAAATGGTCTAGCAATGTATTAAAAATGTATCAAGACCAAGCAAGTTGTCCTTTTCCTAGGAAACTAAGATGATGCAATAAAAACGTACTAATGTATTTCAAACTATCAAAGGAAAAAAAACCTGTATGATAAGTGCGACCTAACAGAACTTCCTTAAGTGGACAAACTGTATTGAGCCTGATTTTTTCTGTGGCTCACTTTTATGGTCTGTGCTCCCTGATGCACCGGGAGCGCCACGAAGGCAGCGCTTGCGTGTTCACTTCACCAGTATCTAGCTCACGCCGGCACACCGTACATACGCAATGGTGGACCTTTGAGCCGAGATAAACCTTCGGCACGAGGGAGCTCTACACTTATCACCTGTTCGCGTCCAGGGAAACCTCCAAGCCTATCCGCGAGTTGGAGCGCCACGGCGAGGCCTAACGCGTGCGCAATGGCTGCCCGAGCCCCTTTTCGTGGCCGCTCGGGTAGCAGGGCGCCTGCGCGACCCAAAACCAAGAGACACGCGAGTGACGGGGGTCGCGGTAGGAGCCTGCGCGGCAGCAGGATATGGGCGGGGCCTGGACGGCGCCTGCTCAGTCGGCGCCGGTCGGGTAGGGCAGGCAAGGGGCGGGCCGAAGGCGGGGGCTGAGAGGGAGGCAGGGCGGGCCGGGCGAACGGCGCCGTGGGGTTGGCTGCTACCCTGAGGCCGGACTCAACGGATTCGGGCCGCGCCACCGGGCGACCTCGCCGCCCGGCCCGAGCCCGGAGCCAGCGAGCGAGCGAGGCGGCGCCGCGCGGTAAGAGCCAGAGTCCGGTCCCGTCAGTGTGCCCCGGAGGGCCAGTCTATCTTCTCAGCGCCGCCTGCGCGGCCAGGCCCCGGCGGCCCCGCAGACCCCGGCGGGCCCGCGCCTGCGCCGTCCCCCTCCCAGACCCCCGCAGCCCGTCTCGCGCCTGCGCCGTACCCCCCCGACCCCGGGCTCCCGGGCGGACCCAGGGTCTACGCCGCGGACCCTGGGTCTCCGGGCCGCCACTGGTTGGTGTTGGGGCCTGGTACTGCCACCCCTAGGCGCTGGCACTCTCTGAGCCGACGCGCCGGGCGCGACAGTCGCATTTTGCTTTCTCTGTGCCCCAGGAGAGGCCGGGGCAGCCGCCTCACCGCCGTGGTCCCATGTCCCCTGCCGGGAAGCGCTGCTCGGGGACCCCGAGGACACGGGCTGCGGACCCCGGGCCTCCTGCAGGCTCAGCTTCCGCCGGGGCCCGCGCCCCCACCCACCCTCGTCCCGCTCCGCAGGGAGGTCAGCCCGAAGCAGGATGAATGTCCCTTTTCCTTGAGACCTGGTTAGTTGCATGAGGTTAGGCAGGTTTCGCTGAGGAAAAATGTGTGTTTCCCGGAATCTGGTAATTGTATAGTTTAAGCGCTTATGTTTAAGACAGTATAGTTCTTTCTTGGGCAGCTCCCATGGAGAGGTCTGGAAAAAGAAATCAGTTTCCACGTAGTTCCAACCTGTTTACTAGACCAAATAAGAATCGCTGTCATCATTCAAAATCAGAGTACCTTGGTTTGTTGGTCCCTTTAATAATTTGCCAGCAAGTACAGGAGGGCCCAGGAAAAATTCCCATAAACTCGCTGTCCTATTTTCATTACAGGGAAAAGTGTGTTTTAAAAAGAGCATCTCAAGCTATTGATAATGTTTTCCTGAGTTTACAACAGATTCGAAAAACTAAAAAATGTTGCAGAGTCCAGCTGCATTTTGCTGTTACCCGGGAGGATGCATCTTGAGATGAAATCAGAGCTGTACTCTTAGACATGAGCATAATACATACAGGATATAAAGTAGCCACATCAGTACAGAAGGGTGTATGGTGTAACAGGAGAAATAGAGTATTGATTTGGATAAAATTGTTTCCATGAAGAAATGGCTCATCCAAGAATTTTTTCTCTAATGTCTTTTTCCTTCTGATGTAGTATGCACCAAGCAGAGTCTTTAAGACTACGCAACTTTGGTAGCTGGAGAACACTACTTGCCTGTGTATAGTACAGGTGCACGGGGATTTTCTTGACATTCTCAGTAAGAAAGTGAATATTGTGCCATAGGAAACCTTTATCACTGCACCTTGGTAATAGTCCAAATATCTCAGTGTCAATCAAGTTCAGTATCACAGTGAGTGGATAGTAATTACAGCAGTTGTGATTAAGGTGAAGTTTGTATCAAAACTTCCATTTTAAACTTGAACTTTTAGGATGCGTATCTTTAGTGCAATATGTCATTTTGAGATGGGATTTCTCTGAAGCAGAGATTCTCTTTTATAACTGACTGATACAGTACATTTTATATTTCAGATGACTCAGATGACAGTATTGCTTCAGTTCAAAATTACTATCAGTCTTGGGTTTTCATAATCTGTAAGAGTTGCTGTAGAGCCGTATACATATTTAAATCACATGGCTAACTTGTACATGGTGTTAGGCAAACTGTCTAGCTCAGGAGAGGAACAGTGACAGGATGTCAGTAGGCTAGAGAAATTCTCTTGGCTTTATGGCTTTGGGCAAGCATGTATTCCTTTCTGGACCTTTATTTCCCCATGTGTAAAGTGTGGAGGTTGAGTGGAGAGATGGAAAGGAGCTTGTGTTGCCACTTTTAACATTTATTGGATCCTTGCTTACAGAGTCCTCTTCAGCTAGGGGGAGTTCTCCAGATAGGGGGAGAACTGGGTTCTCTCACCAGTTCCATGACATTGTTCGTGGTCCCTCCTCAAGGATGGGGAGAGGAGGCATCATAAGTTGGTGAGAAAAAATTTTGGAGACTCTTGGTCAGGCCCCTCAAATGGAATGTTGAATGGGCCTTAGTGTGCTGAGAAAAACAAGAAAAATATTTTTTTCATAAAACTAAATTTATTCAATTAAAGGACTGCCCTTTCTAAAAAATTTTGTCATTTTCTGGTGTTAAAATTAAGCATCTTTTATGAAATCATGGCGATAGTCATTGGCAGTATATGGTGATTGTAAATGGCAAATACAAAGTTGGTTATCTTATCAGAATAAGGTATTTTCAGAAATAAGGATCGAACCACTATGTTGTACACCTGAAACCTAATACAAAATAATACTGAATGTAAACTGTAATTGAAAAATAATTTTTTAAAATTTAAAAACCTTTAAAATTTATAAAAGAGAAAGAGGGTCTAGAATCTGTTGCTTTGTTAAGAAATTTTGGAAAAAGTTCCTGAGGCTTTTGCTGCTAAGAAGATTAAAATATAGATTATTTTTAAAGAGTAAATTTGAATTTGTAGTCATTAGTCACAATCCACCAGCAGCCAAGAAAACTCTGTTAAATTTGCTTGGTATTAAAGATGTTCTTATTTCTGATCATTTTTTTCCTACTGAATATAAAATGCCAGGATTTTTTTTTTTTTATGTGCGCTTATGCCAACAAAATAAGCCTATGAAATTCTTCCTGGTGGTTGGGATTGTTAGTGCCAAACAGACTCGCTGTAAAGTTAAAGAACGCCTGTGGGGGTTCTCTGGTAGCTCAGAAATCTTTTAGTATTGTGGCTTCAAGTCTTTTACTATGAAACAACATGACCATCAAGAAATTAGGCTTACAGATTGTATTTCAGATATGCTGAGGGCGAAAATTGGCTGTGGTCTGTTCCAAAGTGAATATAACATGATTTTTTTGTTTGCAAAGTCTTTAAAATTGATCCTGGTCTGCTGTTAGTAGAAGATAAGATTAAGATTTATAAATCCTTTTTTTTTTTTTGTACTCATAAAACTACAGAATATCAAAATGTGTTAAACATACATTATTTTTAAAAAAATTTTATTTATTTTAGTTTTTAGATAGAGGGGAAGGGAGGGAGGAAGGGAAACATCAATGTGTGGTTGCCTCTTGTGTGCCCCGTGCTGGGGACCTGGCCCGCACCCCAGGCACGTGCCCTGACTGGGGAATTGAACCGGTGACCTTTTGGTTCAGAGGCAGATGCTCAGTCCGCTGAGCTACACCAGCCAGGGCATGAACCATACATTTTTAAAATGCCTTGAATTAAAATTAGTAATGCAGTCTCTGATTCTTCATAGTATTCATTTCTACATTCAGAGGACTGCTATGAGTTCTCCGTTTTCACAGGATAATTTGGTAACCCCATAAAGGAAATTTATCCATGGGAGAAGAGAGTGCAGATGTGTTAACAGTATTTCTCCTGACCTTTTCCCACATCTTCATTGTTGTTCTTTATTCTTGGTTAAATCCTGAAGTTTGTTCTTGCTTCTATCTTTCCAAAATAGTAATCTGTTCATAGTGACCCCCTCACTTACACCTCCACAATTTAAAGTCCTTCAATGGCTCCCACTCTCTTCATAATCAGGTCTACCAGTCCTTGGCTTGGTAGGACCTGATTATGAAGGAACTTCATCACTGGGCTCTGGCCTCCACTCTCATCCTTCCCCCATCTCTTTTTAGGTGCTTTATTGAGCTTTGCTGAAAACTCTGAGCCCCTTGAACTCTTTCCAGTCTCCTTGTCTTCCTCTGCTAGAATATTCTTCTCTCACTTCATCTGTTTATCACCTTCAAAACTCAGCTCAGATATTACCTTGCCTAGAAAACATCCCTTATCCTGTCCCCTGCAGACTTGTCCAGCACCCTGCTAGTTAGGATTTGGCATCCTGTGCTTTTTTCCTGCTGCCTCCACTAGCCAGTGACACCACAGTGCATAGCAGAATGTATGGCTTGAGGTAAAGTTGCACCTGCTGGGCGTGGTGCAGCTTTATGCTGGACATGTCAGTGGACGACTTAGTCCCTGCCCTGAAGGAGTTTTTCACTGCAAGGACACTTGACTTTACCAGTCTTGAGACACCTCCCAGTTGTGCATATCAGCGTGCAAAGTCCATTTAATTGTATCTTAGTGTCTAATTAAAATCTTATTTCTTGAGGAAGACTCTGTCTCTAATGTCTGTTGTGTCATCCAGAAACCAGGTGAGCATTGTGCTTGTTTCCAGCTCTAGAAGCAGTATGCATTTTGCTTTCCCTTTTCACTTTGTATACCTTCTACCTTGAGTTGTTCGTTTTTTGTTTTTTTTAATGTGATGTCTTTGGACAGTAAATGTGATTAAGATAACAGATTTCAAATTTATCCATTGTGCATATAGCCTAGGGAAAACAAAAAAGTTATAGAGGAAAAATACTTTGTCTCTTTTTTAAAAAAGCCCCGTATTACACTTCTTTTGAAAAGAAGTGAGCTTATACAGAAGAAAATAAAAAGACCTTGGCCAAGCTCAGGGAAGAAGCATGAGAAGAAACTGGAAACAGTATCAAGATTTGTCAAGCAATACCTGTTAAAAATTAAAATTGTCCCTTTTTTCCTTTCTCCCTTCTCATGTTCTAGAGAAAAATCCCAACTCACCCGTTTTCCAGTGGCACCTCTCCCACCAGGAATTCCCAAGGCAGTCTGTTTGGGGCTGCTTTTTTCCAGAACAGTGACAGTTGGACACTTTATTCCAAAGATGCCAGTTTCTCTCACTTAGGAGATACCAGTATCCTGAGTCCCACTCCCTTCTTTCCCGGAAGCTTCTCCTTGTCGTGTTTTGGGTCAACCCCACCAGGTCCAAGAATTCTTGAGTAGGAGCTATTGAAGTTTCTGCTTGTACACACACGTGCATATATATCTGTGTATATACATACACGCATATATATACACACATTTGTGTGTGTGTGTGTGTGTATGTGTGCATTTAACCTTTGGTGGGTTTGGGCCTGTCTTAAATCTTCTGCCCCATAGTAGCCTGGCAGCCTGTATTATCTTGCAAACTTCGTTGAATCATTATAGTTGCTCAGGTTGGCTTTCTGTCCCGTTACAGGTTACCTGCTGGATTTTTCAACCCCAGTACCGTCATTTTTATTCTTTACACTCTCCTCATTGCACACTTACGCAGTGTTGCCCAGTCCCCCACTCAAGGCCACCAACCTTGGACATATTTTTTCCAGTCTCTTTCTGAGTACCTCCTTCTTGCCCCAACGTTTTTCGCCCTCCCCACCCCGCTTCATCACCAGGATCATTAACCTTTACACCGTTCTGCATCATTCATGTATTTATTCATGTATGCGTTAGCAAACATATGTGTTTTAAAATAATGTTATTGAAATATAATTCTTAGAAAGTTCACCCTTTTTGAAGTGTACATTTCAGTGATTTTTTAGTGTATTCACAAAGTTGTGCCCTGATCACTACATTCTAATTCTAGAACCATTTTTTATCTTCTCAGTAAGAAACTTTCTAACCATCAACAGTCACTGCTCACTCTTCACTCCCTCCAGCCTGTGGTGGTCACTAGTCTCCTTTCTGTCTCTGTGGATTTGCCTACTCAGTATACTGCATGTAAGCGCAGTTATACAGTTTTTGTGGCCTTTTGTCTGCCCTCCTCCCTTTAGCGTAATGTTTTCAAGGTTTATCTACATTGTATCACATATTAGTACTTCATTTCTTGTATGGCCAAATAATAGTTCATACATTGTTTATTTGTCAGTTGATGGACATATGGGTTTTCTCCCCCGACTTTTGGCTATGAGGAATAATGCTACTATGAACATTCCTGTACAACTTTTTGTGTGGACATATGTTTCCCATTCTCTTAGGTATAAACCTAGGAGTAGAATCATTGTAGCTATGTTAAACTTTTTGAGGAATCACCAAACTGTTCTCTCAGGCTGCACCATCTTGCATTCCTACCAACAGTGTATGAGAGTTCCAAGTTATCCACTTTCTGACCAACGTATGGGCTTTTGTGCTATACTTTTTAAGAAATAGGATCGTATTTTTGACATTTTAACTTCCTGTTTTCTTTACTTAATACTTTTGGAAATTCCATTATCACAGCTGTTATCACTCTTAACTCATTGTGATTAATAGCTTCATAGTACTATTCCATAGTATAAATAAACCATTCATTCATTCATTCATTCAGTTCAGCAGATATTTATTAAGGGGCTGTTATATATCAGGGACTGTTGTAGGCTCTGGGGCAATAGCACAGAACAAAACAGACAAGACACTGCTACACTCTTAGAGTTTACTTTCTAGTGTGTGTGGTGGGGACAGGGGTTGTCAGGAAACAAGTAATACAGCATAGGGTTTTGCCTGTGCAGATTGTCTGTGGCAGCTTCCTGAGTAGCGCATGTGAAGTACCAAAGGAAGGGGCATACTGTAGCAGTGTTAGTATTAATCACCTTGCAGGCAAAAGTGGAAACATTTTCATAAAATAAAAAATAGAAAAATAAATAACAACCGGTTAATGTGGATAGAGAATTTTTCTGGGAGATAAACTGATGAGCCTGAAAGACAAGTGTATATGTCCTTGGTAGCAAAGTTTGCATATTTATAAATTGTACCCACACACTCTTACTCTGGTGATAAGTAACAGACTCCTTTCACCAAAAGATACGTGTTTTAAATTCCTGAAGGATGCAGCTGAGAGTACTCTGGGGGGACATGGCAAAAATTCCAGGCCCATTTAAGAGTTTTGTTTTCTTCCTGACCCTATATGTATTTATTAATTGCCCAATGGATTATTGTGATTGAACCCTGCAGTAAAACCTAGTTTAAGTTATTCATGTTGATGTTTAGGGAAAATAATCTGGGTCATCTAGAGTGATTAGGCCTGAAAGGAAGAACCATGTCTTCTCTCGAAGGGCGAATTATATTGATGTGCAGTCTGTTGCAGCCTATTGGGGCCTGCACTAACACCTCTCTGTTGGCCCTAGAAGTAAAATAAGCAGTAAGATGTTTCTGTTCTGATTATTATTTTTTTAAATTTGACTTTGGAATGAAGTTATAAATGCACACTTTAGACACTGATGCACCCATCTTCCTGTTACTCACCCAGGTCAATGGCTTGTGCTTAGGCAGACCCTTCAGTCTGGGACAGAGGTCTATCATAATGTAATGCAAATTATTTATTCATCAGAATTTCACTGTAATGAATAAAATGTTATTTTGCAAAATAATTTTTTGTCATTTTAGTTACTAATGTTCCTTGTTTTTAGATTTAAAAAAATGCAACCCGCAAATTGATGTTAGCTTACTTCCGAAGGTCTAGTGCTGAATCTCCCAGGATGCCATCTGGCTGCACTGGAATTCTTCGCTACCTCCTCCTCTAGCTTCTGATTTCCCTCCCCTACTGCATGTGCTTCAGGTGGACTGGGTACCAAAATTTTATTTATAAAACTAATTTAATTCCAAGGTTTATGATGCTTATGTTAATAGTACTGTAGAATCTAATGAGCATGCATAGCAGCATAGTTGAAAAAGCCTGCATTTCATGTGTACCTTTCATTAAATGTGGACCTCTCAACATATCTTGAGGTAGTTAGAACAACTATTGTTTTCCTTAATTTTGTGATTGAGGAAATAAGGTTAAGAATACAGAGCCAACCAGTGGCCAGGCTTGGATCTAAGCCCAGGTTTCTGACTAAAAGCCCTACTATGTTCTCTTCACTGTACTGTGCCGCTTTTCAGCAGGAATGCATTTGCCATATGATTGAAGGAGCTACCTAGCCTGGTGAATAGAGAACCCAGGTACAGGCACTGTTTCTTTTGTAATTGGAATACTTGAAGAGTTTTCATGTGGAAAAGGAATGGAGCTACTTTGCGTGCTTTGGCAAATACTCTGGTAAGTGGTGGTTACAGTTGCACTGACATTTGGTTCCACATGTGGAAAACTGCCCGAGAACTAAGGGACTGTTCTTAAGTTACCACCTAGTAACAAGCTATGGGGGTGTGGTAGGACAGTGGGTGGGGAATTAAACCTGATGCCTCCCGTCCTACAGAAGCCCGTTTCCCTCTTACTCTCTTCTTTGTCTCCTCCCTTCAAGGGTGTCCAACCTTTTGGCATCTCTGGGCCACACTGGAAAAAGAAGAGTTGTCTTGGGCCACACATTAAATATATTGGGACGCATAATCACACAAAAAAATCTCATAATGTTTTAAGTAAATTTACAATTTTGCGTTGGGTTGTGTTCATAGCCGTACTGGGTCACATGTGGCCTGCGGGTTGGACCCCCCTGCATCTACATCCTTTTCTTTTTTTTAAAGATTTTATTTTAGTTTTAGAGAGACGGAAGGGAGAGAGAAAAAGGGGGAAAGAAACATCAGCGTGTGAGAGAGAAGCATCGGGGACCCCCAATGCACTCCGGGGACCTTGCCCACAACCCTGGCATGTGCCCTGACTGGGAATTGAACCAGAAACCTTTTGGTTCGCAGGCTAGCTCTCAGTCCACTGAGCCACACCAGCCAAGGCTATATCCTTTCTTAACTGAGCTCTTGCCTGAGCCTGTTTGTACCTCTTCTCCCTTAAGCCACTCAGAGGCAAGTTTTTAATATGGGATGGTCTCAATAATATTTAATAATAATTTTGTGGGATTCATTTTTGTCACATTTGAAGTAAGGAATGTATCCTTATTCCTTCCATATTATTTTAAATAAAATATGAAATTGGAATTCATATATTTTTCCTATACTATTCCTAGGGATTTTTTTAAAAACTGGGAATACAAATTGAAAAGCATATATTGTGATGGTAAGCTAAGGAGAGGATTCACTAAAGAAGCATGAGATTCTCTGCTGAAAGGCTATACATTATTTACTTTCTCACCCAGCCCTTACTATTTTCAGAGGTAACCATCCAAGATTATTATATTTTGTTTCTAATTACATGCGATTGTGCAAAATATAGAAAGCTACATAGATGTTGCGTTTGTGTGGGCAAAGGAAGCTGTATTCTGCAAATGGGAGGAGAAGGTGATCAGCAGTGGCAAGCTCTGCATTATGTCAGAGCGACTTCTGAGAAAGGATCTTTATTTGAAAAAATTGTCAGAACCCAGAGTTTAGATATTTATTCTTTGATCAAGTCTGTGCTATGCTGTGTCAGAGGGAGGTTGGGAGATTTAAAATGATGGGGGTAGATGAACTGTAAAAGCGATTGCCTTTAGGTAAGAGAAACAGGCAAGCGAGAAAGTAAGGTAGGAGAACTCTCCCACTTAAGTACAATATGATGCTTTTTTAAAATAACTGAAGTGATACTGCAGTTGTTTGGAGCCATTAGAGATGAACCGTTGTGAATATTTGAGTAGCCAAATAAGGTCAGTGCAAGAACTTCACATTTCAGCTTATGTCTGATGATGCAGCAGTCCTCCCAGCCCCACAGAATGCTTTTGTGAGTCAGGAGACAGGGTATAACTACTCTGAAAGGCAGCTCATCCGATGTGCAGGCATCTCTGATTATTAGCTCCCCTGGAATCTGTCTTTTGGTAACTTTCATTTCCCTGCCTCTTGGATCTCAAATTGGAAACTGCTATTTTCACTTGCTGAGTTTGAAAGTCTCTCTTTGAGTTGTTTATCGAGCCTTCTGAACTGGAGATAGGCTGCTTAGTAGAGCCTCTCCTTACGGTGTTACCATGTAGTACTCCACAGGTCCTCTGAGGAGCAGAGTCTAACTGGGATTACTATGTTCCTGGATCCAGACCGTGTAAATGCAATGATTTATTTCAATTTAGGACTCTATTAATACCCTTGGAGCAGCCCTGCTGTGCTGTCAGTGGGGGCATAGTAAGCTTATTGTCAGCCAAAACTCCCACATTGCTTCACAGACGCAAGCCTTCCAGAGACTTTCTTCCATAGTTTTCCCGGTACTGGGAACTTGTGGACAATAAGATCAAATCCTGACCTTTGACAGTACCTGCACCCTTCCAAAAGCTGCTTTTTGGTTGACCCTTTAAATTGGAGATGCTCTCATAAACAAACAAACAAGTGATGGATGTATAAATTAACTAGATGGTGGGAATTTTTTTTCACAGTGCATATGTATATTGATCATCATGATTTACACTTTAAAGATGTTATAATTTTGTCAGTTATATCTCAGTAAAGCTGAAAAAAATTGAAGATGAAATAATTGAGTTTACAGAAGGTCAGGGTTTCCTAAGTGGTACTTGAGTCATAGATATACGGTTCAGATTTCTTATTTTTTCCAAATGGCATGCAAAGATGGTAGTGATCCCTGGGTTTTCGGCCCACCAGGTTTGGCACCTTATTTAGCGTATCAACTCAGGAAAGTCAGGACACCCGGTGAGCTGAGGTGTTCCAGTTGAACCTTTGCTGTGCCCCCCCTTCTTAGGCCTCCCTCTCAGTGAAGGGGGGACTGCCCCTTCCATGCTAGTGTCTCCTTAACCAGTTTGTGAGAGTCTCAGTTGTTGGCTTCACAGGTTTTCTTCCCTTTTCCTCCTGCTCTTCATCAGCTTTTTCTTCTTAATTTCTTTTTGGAATTGTGCTGGCTTGAGTTGGTATCTGGAGAGGCATTCTTCTACCATTCATCTGTACCGATAGCATATATAAATGATGATATTGCTGGCAGGGGAACTGTCGCATACTCAGCATTGCTTACTTGAGCTGTTTTCTCAGTGCCCTTACATCATGTACTCTCTACATCCTAGCTGCCAGCCTGCCAAGCTGCCTACCTGCATTGAAAGGTTGGAAGTGAATAAGGGGGTCATTAGCTACCTTGTCCACATAGGTACAGTACAGCATCTCCAGGGCCTCAATCTCTATAGTAACAAGCAGTGTTTTGCTTCTGTACTTCCACATAAGCTGCTCATAATGGTTAGGATTTGGAAAGGGGAATTTGGGTTTTTAGGAGTAGCTGGGGCTTGAGCAGAGAGGCAGTAATGAGCATTCCTGAGGTGAAGGATTTATTCAGCTGTAAAGGGCCAGATAATAAATATTTTAGACTTTGCAGTTTTTATGATCTCTGTTGCAATCAATCAACTCTGTCATTGTAGCCCAAAAGTAGCCACAGATACATAAAAATGAGTGAGTGGAACTGCTTCAATAAAAGTTTCTTTGTGGACTTTGAAATTTGAGTTTTATAAGTAAGTTTTTTTTCCCCCTCACCGGAGGTCATACATACTGATTTTAGAGAGAGGGGTATGGAGGAAGAGGAACATCAACCAGTTAGTTGCCTTTCATATGTGCCCTAGCCAGGGATGGAACCTGCAACCCAGGCATGTGCCCTGACTGGAAATTGAACCCACGACCTTTTGGTCTACGGGGTGATGCTCCAATGAAGTGAACCACACCCGCCAGGGCTATATGTAAGTTTTTGATATTGTGAAATATAATTCTGAGTTTTTCCCCCAACCATATAAAATGCAAAAAAAATTCTTTTTTTGGTAAGTTGTACAACAGTAAGTCACGGGCTGCTTTTGGTCTATGGACTGTAGTTTGCTGATCCCTGTCTTAGAGAAAAGGGAAGCAGCAAGGCCTGGTCAGAAGAAACTATTTTTGTGATATAATGAAGGATATTTTGTGTTTATGTGTGCCTGAAAGCATCTCAGTCTCTATTAAAAGAAAGCAAAATACTTCCTCATTGTGGAAACTTTCAAACATATACGAAATAGGGAAAATAATGTAATGAAACACCAGTGGAGATGTAGTCATCACCCAGCTTCAACAATTGTTATCAATCCCTTTGCATTTCTATATGATTTATTTATTTATTTAAAGATTTTATTTATTGATTTTTAGAGAGAGGGGAAGGGAGGGAGAAAGAGAGGGAAACATCAATGTGTGGTTGCCTCTCATGCACCCCCTACTGGGAACCTGGCCTGCAACCCAGGCATTGCCCTGACTGGGAATTGAACTAGTGACCCTTTGGTTCGCAGGCTGGCAGTCAGTCCACTGAGCCACACCAGCCAGGGCCATTTCTATACCAATTTTAGAGTCAATTTGTCACTTTCTACAAAAAGCCTGCTGGAAACTTTGATTTGAATTTTTGAATCTGTAGATAAATTTTGGCTTCCTAACACTATTAAACATATTATATCTCTTTATTTATTTAGATCTTAAATTTATCTCAGCAGTGTTTTATAGTTTTCAGTGTATAGAACTGTCACCTTTTTTGGTCAGATTTACCCCTGAGTATTTCATATACTTTGGTGTTATTGTAAACACTGTTTTTAAAAATTTCAGTTTCTAATTGTTCATTGTTATAATATAGAAATATAATTGATAGTTATACACTGATCTTATGTTCCAGATCTTGCTATACACTAGTAGCAGCTTTTTGGGGGAGATTCCATTGGACGTTTCATCCATGGTATCTACAAAGAAGGAATTTTACTTCTTCCTTCCCAATCTGAATGCCTATTTTTTCTTTTTCTTGCTTTACTGCATTAAGAACATCTAGTACAATAATTAATAGAAGTGGTGAGAGCAGATTTCCTTTGTCTTACTCCTGATATTAGGGGTAAGTGTTCAGTCTTATGCCATTAAGTATGATCTTAACTGTAGGTGTTTCAGAGGTACTTTTTCTCAGGTAGTGTAGGATCTCTTCTACTCCTGTTTTAATTAGAGAGTTGTTTTTTAAAATCAGGAATGAGTATAAATTCTTGTGTGGTGCTTTTTCTGTTTCTATTGAGGTTATCATGTTTTTTTCTTTTTTAGTTTGTTAATGAGGTGAGTTACATTGATTTTTCAATTTAAACCAACCTTTCATTTGTGGGATGAACCGTACTTGGTTGTGATGTGCTATTCTTTTTTCTGCGTTGTTGGATTTAATTTCTAAAAGCTTGCTTAGAATTTTTACATTTATTTTCATGAGACATATTGGTCTGTAGTTTTATTTTTTTGGTAATGCCTTTGTCAGGTTTTAGTATCAGTAAAGCTGGCTTCATAGAATGAGTTGGGAAGTATTCTGTTCTTAATTTATTAAAAGTGTATGTAGAATTTATTTCATTTCCTCTTTGAATGTTTGGTAGAATTCCTTAGTGCATACATCTGGGCCTGGAGTTTTCTTTATGAGAACATTTTTAAATAAGAATTCAATTTCTTTAATAAATATAGGGCTATTCAGGTTATTTATTACTTCTTAAGTGAGTTTGATAGTGTGTCTTTTAAGGAATTTTATTTCATCTAAGTTGTTGATTTTATTGGCGTAAAATTGTTCATAGTGTTTTTTTATTATCTTTTTTTAAAAAAATATTTATTTTTAGAGAGGGGAAGGGAAGGAGAAAGAGAGGGAGAGAAGCATCAGTGTGTGGTTGCCTCTTGAGCACCCCCTACTGAAGACCTGGCCTGCAACCCCAGGCATGTGCCCTGACTGGGAGTAGAACTGGTGACCCCTTTGGTTGGGCATTCAATCCACTGAGCTACACCAGCCAGGGCCTTATTGTCCTTTTTATAGCTGTAGAACCTATAGTGCTGTCACTTCTCTCATTCGCTATGTTGATAATTTGTGTCTTTTTCTTCTGATGTGTGGTGAGAGGATTATCAATATTATTGATCTTCTCAAAGAACCCACTTTGAGTTTCATTGATTTTTGCTTAAACCTTTATAGTTTTCATTCTTCTGCTTAGAGTTTCATTTGCTCTTTTTCTTGTTTCTTAGGGTAGAAACTGTGTACTGATTTGAGACCTTTGTCTTTTCTAATATAGGTCTTTAGAGCTACAAATTTTTCCTTAAGTACTACTTCAGGGGCAGTCTACACATTTTGGTACGTCATTTTCATTTTGTTCAAAATACGCTTCTAATTTCCTTTTTGATTTCTTTGACTCATGGATTAATTAGAAGTTTGTTAGCTTCCAAGTATTTGAGAATTTCCCAGAGTTCTTTCTATTATTTTCTAAGAGTTTCATGTCTTTCACTTTAAAGCTGGAAATTATGCCCTGGCTAGTGTGGCTCAGTGGATTGAATGCCCGCTTGTGAACCAAAAGGTCGCTGGTTTGATTCTCAGTCAGGGCACATGCCTAGGTTGTAGGCCAGGTCCCTAGTAGGGGGCATGAGAGAGGTAATCACACATTGATGTTTCTCTCCCTCTCTTTCTCCCTCCCTTCCCTTCTCTCTAAAAATAAATAAAGTCTTTAGCTGTGATAGGCTGAAAGCTAGTCATCTTGTGCCAGTCAGTCAAGTTGTGTATGTGATGAAAAAGTTCTTGAAGGAAATTAAAAATGCCACTCCAGTGAATATATGAATGGATAAGAGTGAAATGGAGGAAGTTCTTAGTGGTCTGGATAGAAGATCAAACTTGCCACAACATTCCCTTAGCCAAAACCTAATCTAGACTTCAGTTCTGTGAAGGTGGAGGGAGGCAAGGAAACTGCAAAAGAAAATCTGAAGGTAGCAGAGGTTGGTTCATGAGGTACAAGGAAAGAAGCCATCCCCATAACATAAAAGTGCAAGGTGAAACAGTATGTGCTGATATAGAAGCTACAGCACATTATCCAAAAGATCTAGCCAAGATAATTAATGAAAGTGGCTACTTTATTCAGATTTTCAGTGTAGACAAAACAGCCTTATGTTGGAAGAAGATGCCATGTAGGACTTGCATAGCTTAAGAGAAGTCAGTGCTGGGCTTCAGTACTTCAAAGGACAGGCTGACTCTTTGTTAGGTGCTGATGCAGCCGGTGACTTGAAGGTGAAGCCAGTGCTCATTAACCATTCCAAAAGTCCAAGGTTCCTTAAGAATTACGCTAAATCACTCTGCCTGTGCTCTACAGATGGAATGACAAAGCCTGGATGACAGCACATCTGCTTACAACATGGCTTACTGAATATTTTAAGCCCACTGTTGAGACCTACTGCTCAGAAAAAAAGATTCCTTTATTAATATTACTGCTCATTGACAATACACCTGGTCACCCAAGAGTTCCAATGGAGATGTACAGTGATATTAATGTTTTCATGCCTGCTAACACAACACCCAGTCTGTACCCCATGGATCAAGGAGTCATTTCAATTTTCAAGTCTTATTATTTAAGAAATACGTTTTGTAAGGCTATAACTACCATAGATAGAGACTCCTCAGATGTATCTTGGCAAAGTAAATTAAAAACCTTCTGGAAATAATTCACCATTCTAGATGCCATTAAGAACATTCATGATTCATGAGAAGTCGTCAAGACACTAACTTTAAAAGGAGTTTGAAAGAAACTGATTCCAAACCTCATGGATGACTTTGAGGGGTTCAAGTCCTCATTGGAGGAACTAACTGCAGATGTGGTGGAGATAGCAAGAGAAATAGAATTAGAAATGAAGCATGAAAATGTGGTTGAATTGCTACTATATCATGATAAAAATCTAACCAATGAGGAGTTGCGTCTTTATGTATGAACAAAGGAAGTGGTTTATTGACATGGAATCTACTCCTGGTGAAGATGCTGGGAACATTGTTGAAATGACAACAAAGGATTTAAAATATTACATAAACTTACTTGGCAAAGCAGCAGCAGGGTTTGAGAAGATTGACTCCAATTTTGTAAGAAGTTCTACTGTGGGTAAAATGCTATAAAACAGCATTGCATCCTACAGAGAAATCATTTGTGAAAGAAAGAGTTAGTTGATAGCGCAAACTTTGTTTTCTTATTTTAAGAAATTGCCACTGCCACCCCAGCCTTCAGCAACTACTACCCCGATCATTTAGCACCCATCAACACCAAGGCAACACCCTCCAGCATCAAAAAGATAATGACTAGCTGAAGTCTCAGATGATGTTTAGCAATTCTAGCAATATAGCATTTCTCAGATATGTGTATTTATTTTAGACACAATATACACACTTAATAGACTATAGTATAGTGTAAACGTGACTTGCATGCACTGGGAAACTGAAAAATTCATGTGACTCACTTTATTGTGACATTCAATTTATTGTGGTGGTCTGGAACCAAACCTGCAGTATCTCCAAGGTATGCGTGTACTCATTTATTCAATAAATCAGATTAGATAGTCAATATTCTCAGAGACATGCAATATGTGTGTAGGGTTTTGGTAATGTACTGCACATAGAAAATAGTTTTGAAAGCTTAGATTTTAAAGACTCCCATGTGCTAAGTTGGGGATAAGTTGCTGTGATACTTGTATAGTAGTCTGTTATTTGTAACATCTGCTACTAGTAGTAACCTTTTACTGAAATTCAGAGCTTTTAATATCATGTAATATTGCTCTGAAATTCTACCTTTTTGGTAATTGTGCTTTTAAAAAATTAGAATGAAGCATTAGAAAGAAATATTTATTTGCTGTGTTCTATTAATACTTGATTGGTTATGTTATATTGAAATTCTGACATGAAATTGAGCTTTATTGTTTGAACTTGTACTATATTACTCATTGAGTAAAGACAAACAGTGTGATCCTAACCTGCTAACAGCAGAGTCATTGTAATTGAGTTATATGTGTCTCTCAGCATTTTAATAAGGAAGTGTGTACCATGACATTTTGAACTCAGAAGGAAGTGCTTTCTACTGTTTTCCTCTTTTTACCTCTTATATCCTCATGCTACCAGTAATGAGTGAATAGAAGCTCTCCACTTTATTACAGGATGCCTTATAACAACAACAGGCTGTGAACTATTGAACAGGTGATTAGTTCACCTGTCTAGAAAGAGTTACCAAGATATCCTTCTGAGACTCATGTCCTTTTCAGCAGTATTTGGGCTATTATCAGCAGTATATGATATGTTTAAGGCACTGGCCCTGCCTTGCCTCATACATACAGAATGTGCATTCTAAGTAAGACCTGTGGGAGAAGTCTACACACCGCCCTCTGAGGTGTGCTGATAAGGGCTAGAAGAGTTATAGTCTAAGTGCTGGGGGCTTTATGAGTAAGGGAGACAAGGTGTGAATATGGGCACTGGAAGGGCTTCAAAGGGACTTGAGCTATACCTGCCCTTTGGAATTGGCTTTGAAGGAGGAGGGAAGTTTCCAATCAATGGACATTGGAGTTAGGAGAGTAATATACCAGTTGGAATGAGCTTCATGAACCAGGTAGAGTTACTGGCACAGTGTGGCTAGTTTCATGAAGGTGAAACAGACCTGCTGCTTTAAACTTAGGCTATTTGGAGGGGAGTCCCAGAAAGTGGTTTTGGAATTGTAGGTCAGGCTGTTTTATGGAGGACTGACTGTCAAGCAAGGGGATTCAAGCTTAATATTCTTGCTGGTTACAGCACAAGACTTCTTCCCTTCTTTTTTTGTCATGGCTTGTCATGGTTCACATTGTATATTATTTCTTCTCTACTACTGCCTTTCTTTTTCTCCCTGTTAGAGGATGTACGTGCCAGGTCTAGGGTTGCCAGATAAAATACAGGATGCCAATTACATTAGAATTTCAGATAAATAGTGAATACTTTTTTAGTCTAAGCATGCCCCAAATATTGCCTTGATAAACTTCAGTGAGGTGAGTGCTGTGGTACAAGTGCCAGAGAGGAGGGGCTGACTCCATCTGGAAGAGTCAGGGACTGAGGAGGTGGCATTTGAGCTGAATCTTGACATGATTTGACATGTTAACTGTCAACCAAGAAGATGGTAAGGGGCTTTCAGGGATAGGGACCTGTAGGAGCAGAAGTGGGAGTATTTGAAAGAGTGTGGCTATGTTTGTGTGTAAAAGAGGAAACTAGGTGGAGAAAGTGGGTGGGAGCCAGGTCTGAGGGCAGCCTGTTGGTCACTGAGGCATTTGTCTGAAGTAGGCTCTGAAGCATTACCTGAGAAGGAAGTGGCAGGGTGGGCTTCGTGCGTCACAGTGTGGAGAAGCTGTTGTGGTGCAGAAGGATTGAAGGCAGGGAGAACTTCAGGAGGCCCTGGTACTTAGCCAGCTGTACTTCTTCCCCGACACGGAAAGAGGCTGAGCAGGGCTGACGGGTGGTGGGGACAGAGAGGAGGTACTGCTGTAAGCTGAAAACCTTCCCTTGGTTGCCAAGACCTATCTCCATCATTTTGAAATGTCTCTGAAGACAGAGTACCCTAAAAGCCCTTTGTAGTCTCACTGTGCAGGCCACCCCTTGAGATAAGAAAGTTAATCAAGGGAATATGCGAGCCGTGGGGGAATGGAGTGGGATTTGGACTTACACCTCTTTGGACCCCACTGTAGTGTTTGCCAGCTGGTCATCCTTTTTACAGTGGACCTGATGATCATACCCACCTCCTCCGGTAAAGGAGGATTGAATGTTTGGTTTAGAAAGACTTTCTTTGTGCCACTGGAAAAAAAATTCTCATCTAAAATTTTAAGCTTAGTCCTGGCTGGTGTGGCTCTGTTGTTGGAGCATTGTCCCGTGGAGCGAAATGTCACGGGTTCAGTTTCCAGTCAGGGCACATCCCCGGGTTGCAGGTTGGATCCCTGGTGGGATGCAGATGGGAAGGCAACCAGTCGATGTCTGTCTGTCTGTCTGTCTATATCCACCCTTCCCCACCAAC
This sequence comes from Mormoops blainvillei, assembly GCA_004026545.1. Lineage (NCBI taxonomy): Eukaryota > Metazoa > Chordata > Mammalia > Chiroptera > Mormoopidae > Mormoops > Mormoops blainvillei. Next base: position 222,083 of record PVJD01001353.1, on the reverse strand, counting down.
CCCCTTAAAAAACAATGAAAAAAAATACCCTTGGGTAAGGATAAAGAAAAACTTTAAGCTTATTATTTTTAAAAGATTTTTAGTGATACACTTCAGTGACTAGTGAAATACAAAAGAAAATGTTTCATTTTGTATTTCAGATCAGTGTTTGTTATAAATATACAGATGTAACAAATTGATGTTTTAAATTAAAATACAGCCGACAGTTAATTTTATGAATACAGTATTTTGCAAGTTTATAACTGCCTGCCAAAAATCTGAGCATAAAGCCATGGTTTGCAAGGATCCTGAATTAACATTTTCTTTTTATAAATATTCAGAAACCTAGGCTGAGGAGGGAGTGGCCAGAGGAGACTTAAAATTTCTTGCAATCTGGGATTTTGAACTTTGGGAACGAATTTGTTTCGGACTGCATTTGGAGAAATCGTTTGTGTACTGTAGCCAGAAATTCTTTTAGGCTCTCCTTTTCCAGCCTTGTCACTTGACTGGAATGCTAAGTATTGTCAGTAGTTTAACGGCCTCTTAGCAGCTTGTGTTACAAAGAGAGATCTCTAGAAACGGATCTGAAGAGATCTTGGTATGAGATTAGGTTTGTTGTTTTATTCTTTGGAAAGCAGTAAGAAGAAGACCTACGGTTCTAAGTTTGAAAAAGTCAGGAAGCTTTTAGTTGTTTCATAAATACTTTCTTGTGTTAAATCTTGTCAAATAAGAGAGAAAACATAAATTAGTATGAGTGGGCTATTCTGTGGCCAGCACCCGTGGAAACGGAGCTGTGCTTTTGAGTTTTCGTTGCTGATAATTAACTCCTTTTTTCTAGTATCTTATTATCATAGTTATAGTTTAAAGAAAGAGCTCAGACTTTAGGCAAGCTGCCAACCGCAGTTTCTTGCTCCTTTCCTGCCACTTGGGGTGATTATGAAAATCAAACGCGCTAGTGCTGGTGCAGCGAGGGCCTTCCCCTCTGGCCCGCTGGCAGTCTCCAGGCAGCTTGCTCTGGTATTTAAACAATAGCAGCATGGGCCAAGTGTCTCAGCCTCCTCATCACTCTCTGACTCTCTGTCTTTCACAAAATCAAACTTTTGGAAAGTTCTTTATCATTTATCCCCTACTCAACTTTTCATCCCATTCCAGTGCAACCTGATTTTGCCTTTGCATCCACTTGGAGCTATGCTGGCCTGGCTTAGCATCACCTCCTCATCTCTAACTTTAGTGTCCGCTTGGGCATGTTTGAAAAGCTCTGCCTTTCTTGTGTCCTTTCACCTCCAGGCCCTCTTCACAGAGCGTGGCCAGGCACGAAGGAGGTAGCTGTGAGGGCAAGAGGGAGGGAATCATGGAGAAGCTTCTTTGTACTCCTTGTGTGATCATGAAGGTGTTTAGGGGCGTGCACCCTTGGAATAAGGAGAGGACGCAGGTGAAATTCCTTCCGTCGCAAGGCTGGAGGTAGAAGTGGAGTAGAGGTAGATCTGCATGCCATCTTTCCCCAGTCATTTGTGTTACTGATTTCTGGGAACAGAGCTACCATATTAGGCATAAAATAAAACCCGTCTTAAACATGAGAAAATGTCATGCTGTGATAAAAATAAGCATTAAAATTGTCAGTAAGAATTGAAGTATTTTGAGCAGAAATGGACATTTGTATGTGGATTCAGACACACCTGAAGTCATCTCACTTGGGCTTCTCTTACCTTCTGACTCTGTTTTGTGCATCTTGAATACATGCCAATTGCACATGTGCAGTTTTGTGGGGTTTTTTTTTTTTTAACATGACGAGGCTCAGGCTTTTCCCCTGAGTAAGCCTTGAATCCTACTCCAAGTCTGTCTTTAAAATATATACATTTTAATGCATTTTTCTGATTGTGTTATAATTCACAATAAGGTTAAAAACATGTATATGTTAAGGAATTCAGTATAGGATCAGTCTAGTGCATTATTTATTTAATAAAAGCATTTTTTTAATTGAATCTTTTCAACATTTTGTTTGGTTTTTGTAGTATACATGCTTTTAACAGTTTGGTTTTTGGTTTTGATTCATTTAGCAATATTTACTTACTGACTCCAGTATAGCTAATTTGCTAAATTTCAGTTTTCCCTTCACTGTGTGATTCCTTCTCAGTGTTTTAAGTCTATTCTTAGTTTACAATTTAACATAATCCCTACATTTTAAACATGGAGTTTGTGAAATAAGAGACAAAGATGTATTTAGATGGCTTAGGTCAGAAACTCTTTTTGGATTTTTAATGGGATATTGATAGGCATAAAAACTTATAACTAGTAAGCAATTTCTTTTTAAAAAAGTTTTGCAGAAAATTGTACATCTGAAACCTGTATCATTTTATTAACCAGTGCCACCCCAATAAATTCAATTTAAAAAGCTTTGATTCCTGGTTCTTAGGCACAAATTGTAAAATAGAATTAAAAAAAAATTTTATTGATTTTGAGAGAGAGAGAGAGAGACAGAAACATCATTTGTTCTGCTTATTTATGCATTCGTTGGTTGGTTCTCGTATGTGCCCTACCAGGGATCAGACCTGTAGCCTTGGTGTATTGGGATGGCATTTTAACCAACTGAGCTACCCGACCAGGGCCATAAAATAGAAGTTTTGAATTTCTGAAAGAAAGAACCTAATGCATCCTTCCTCACCTTGTAAACGAGGCTCAGAGTTGGCATGCCTTGCTCAAGGTCATGCAGACATCAGGCCTATGACCACAATCCAGGTCTCTTGATTATTGTTCAAATTTATTCCCTACCATATATTTTCAGTATTTCCTCATATATAATTTTCAGTGGGAAAGAACCAGAAGCAAGTGTTGTTTGTTGACATCTGTACACCGTAGTATATAATTTAATATAAGTAGTAAGTTAAAACAATCCTTAGTCATTTCTTATTATATAGTTTCTCTTACAAAGTGTCTTTTGAGTTGCTGCCTTTATTTTATAAGGTATTAGTCATAGTTGGGGCATGCAGAGTGTGTCCTATAAATTATGATAGCTTACATTTAAACCGCCTTTATTGTGGGTAGCCACCCTGCTAAGCACTTTAGGTTCATTATTTTATTTAATCCTCTCAATATTCTTTTAAGGTAGGTAGTATTATTACCAGACCATTTTCCTTATGAAACTGAGATTTCAGAGAGGTTAAGTAACTTGCCCCAGGATACAGATTTGATCAGACATGGTGGGGCAGTCTCCCAGATACCAGCTCTTTAAATAAGCACAGCAGGCCCTGGCCAGTGTGATTCAGTTGATTGGGCATTGTCCTGTAAACCTAAAGGTCGCAGGTTCGATTCCCGGTCAGGGCACATGCCTGAGTTGTGGCTTTGGTCCCCAGTTGGGGTGCGTGCAGGAGGCAACCGATCAGTGTTTCTCTCTCACGTCGACATTTCTCTCCTTGTCTTCCTTCGTCCCTTCCCCTCTCTCTACACTCAATAAAAGAAAAAAATTTAAAAAATAAGCACAGTGGATTTGAAAATATGACTTAAATAACAGTTACATTTAAATAGTTTTAAATAGCAATACATTTTATATAAAAGAGGGAGGAAATGGTGAGTAGGAGGAGTTCAAAGGAAAAAGTAGTGATAGCAATCAGGGTCCTGGTGTTACTATAAGAGGGAGGATTGGGGCCGACCCCTGTAGTGCCATCAAGGGTTCCTATCCCAGACTGTGCCAGGGCTAAAGGTGCTTCTCTGGGACGGATGGCTTCAGACCTCCCTTGTGGTTTCCAGGACAGATTATGTTCTCCACTCTGGGTGGGTCCTTCTTAATGCGATATGATGACAGTTAAGATAAATTCTTAAGGTCCTTTTGGCATTATTTCTGAAGCTCGATTGGTATGTTTTCATGGGTGGATAGTTTGGGAGGGTGGAGTTTCTGAATCACTGAAATAAATTACCATCCCTGACCTTGTATTGTTGCACCATTTATCTGACATTTGAGCCTGGTGAGATAACTTCTTCTGCAATGAGTATGTCAGGATTTTTGTTCTTTTTCTTGGTTTACTTATGTTATTTTGTACAAAAACTCTGTAAATTAGGTTTTAATAACCCCTCTTTATAGGAGAGGAAAAAGAGTTGCAAAGTTAATGAAGTGACAAAGTGATTTGAGTGATTTGCTCACAGTCACATAGTTTGTATGTCAAAACTAGAGCTTGAACCTAGCTCTCCTGACTTTAACTTGAGCGCTGTGCTACTGCTCTGAGGCTGGAGGGAGGTTTTAGTGGTACATCACAGAGCCTTATTGCTTTGTCTGGTGTACGTAATATCACTATCAGTTACATGAACTATGTATTAAATTAGAAGGTTTTTAGAGTTAGAAGGTACTTTGGAAAATCCTTTGAATGCAACCTCCTTTTATTGTAGGTGAGGATCCTGGGTGTACGAGTGACTTAGACTAAAGATAGTGCTTGGTAGAGGGAGGACTAATGGCACTCAAGTCAAGGCAGAATTTTAAAATATCCAAAAGGCTGAGAACTTGAGCTGAATCTCACCAAATGAAAAATTTAACAGATACAGGTATAAGTTTATTCATAATATAAATTATACAGCTATGACAAGGAGGAAAGTGGGGGTGTTTACTGTATAATTTCTTCAACATCTCTGTATGTGTGAGAATTTTCGTAATAAAATATTAGGGGAAAAATAGAAAAGCAGTTTGGCAGCAGTTTGCATGAAAAAGACTTGCAAGTATTAGGTAACCATAAACTCAATATGAGCCTTCGATAGCTTCTAGGAAAGCAAGGTTCTTTCTTAGAGTAAGTTAAGAGAAGTCAGTGTTTATTTCAAGGGTCAACTGTATTTCCCATCTGTGAGTGGCAGTCTCCAGATGTGGAAGACTAACTGTAGTTATATTCAGATTTTCAATTGTGTGGGGAGTTGGTGCCCCTAATCCTTGTGTTGTTCAGTGGTCAACTGTACTTACCATGTTTTCTCAGTAGAAATTATTTTCATTTATGTATCTTATTTTTCCAGTAGACTGTGAGCTCCTTAAAAGTAGGTGTTTTCTATTAATCATCTTTATATGTCCATGTATTTGTTTATGTCTTGTGTGACTAACCTTCCAGAGAATTAGTATTCGAATTGCCATGGCACAAAATAAGTGTTAAATGAATGTTGAGTAAATGATTTACTTCATAACTTTTTAATAATCATCTTATCACTAGAAGATAGTTTTGTCAGTGATGTTGCATATGAGATTTTCTATAAATGACCTCCAAGATATTTTCCATTTTTAAGCACCTGTGCTTTGATTTCTTAATACTGTTTTATGTACCGTACGCGGAAGGTAAGAGATGTCTTTTTTAAATTATATTTTATTGATTATGCTATTACAGTTGGCCTGATTTTTTCCCCTTTGCTCCCCCTCCACCCAGCACCCCTGACTCCCTCAGACCATCCCCCCACTACTGTTCATGTCCATGGGTCAGTGTATAAGTTCTTTGGCTTCTCCATTTCCTATACTGTACTTTACATCCCCGTGGCTATTCTATAAATATCTATTTGTACTTCTTAATCGCCTTACCTCTTCACCCATTCCCCCCACACCCACCTCCCTCCAGGCAACCATCAAAATGCTCTCTGTATCCATGATTCTGTCCCTGTTCTTCTCATTCGCTTAGTTGGTTTTTTAGATTCAGTTGTTGATAGATTTGCATTTTTTGCCATTTTATTGTTCATAGTTTTGCGCTTCTTTTTCTTGAATAAGTCCCTTTAACATTTCATATAATAATGGTTTGGTGATGATGAACTCCTTCAGTTTTTTCTTGCCTAGGAAGCTCTTTATCTGTCCTTCAACTCTAAATGTTATCTTTGCTGGGTAGAGCGATCTTGGCTGTGGTTCCTGCTTTTCATGACTTTGACTATTTCTTCCCAATCCCTTCTAACCTGCAAAGATTCTTTTGAGAAATCAGCTGGCAGTCTCATGGGAACTCTTCTGTAGGTAACTAACTTCCCTTGCTGCTTTTAAGATTCTCTCTTTTAGAAAAACTAAGATGGAGGTGTAGGTAGATACAGTTTGCCTCCTCACACAACCAGGCGAAGGATAACAACCAATTTAAAAACAAAAAACCAGAACTGCCAGAAAATTGAACTCTATGAAAGTCTGACAACCAAGGAGTTAAAGCAGAAACATTCATCCAGACTGGTAGGAGGGGAGGAGACGGGCAGCCAGGGTGGAGAGGATGCGCTGCGGCAAGGTGGCAGCTGGTGGACTGGGCACTCCCATATTTGTGTACAGATAAACCAGGAGGAACAACTGTGGAGTGAGACAGACTGGACAACCCAGGGTTCCAAAGCTGGATAATAAAACCTCAGAACCTCTGGCTGTAAAAATCTGTGGGGGTTGTGAGGGTAGAAGAAACTGCCAACCTCTCAGGAGAGTCCGTTGGGGGGCCCATGGAATCCTAGAATGTACACACATCCATCCACTTGGGAATCAGCGCCAGTGCAGCCTGGAAGGGCACAATTCACTTGTGGGAAGTAGGGGAAGTAACTGAAAGCAGGGCAAGAGCACAGTAAGTGAGCAAGTGGCATTGTCCCTTCTCTGGCCCTTCCCCCACATATAGCGCCACAATACTGCAATGCGGGTTGCCTTGTGCTGGCAAATACCTAAGGTTCCTCCCCTTACAATGTAATAGGTGCACCGAGACAAAGAAATATGGCCCAAATGAAAGAACAGATCAAAACTCCAGAGAAAGAACTAAGCAATGAGGTGATAGCCAACCTATCAGAAGCAGAGTTCAAAACACTGGTAATCAGGATGCTCACAGAAGTGACTGAGTACTGTCACAAGATAAAGGAAGAAGTGAAAGCTGTGCAAAGTGAAATAAAGAAAAATATACAGGGAACCAACAGTGAAGGGAAGGAAACTGGGACCCAAAGCAACAATTTGGATCAGAAGGAAGAAAAAACATTCAACTGGAACAGAATGGAGAAACAAGAATTCAAAAAAATGAGGAGAGGCTTAAGAACCTCCAGGACAACTTTAAACGTTCCAACACCGGAATCACAGGGATTCCAGAAGGAGAAGAAGAAGAGCAAGAAATTGAAAACTTTATTTGAAAAAATAATGAAGGAATACTTTCCCAATCTGGCAAAAAAAACTAGACATGCGAGTCCAGGAAGCTCAGAAAGTCCCAAAGAAGTTGGATCAAAGGAGAAACACACCAAGACACATCATAATTAAATTTCCCAAGATTAAAGATAAGGAGAGAATCTTATAAGCAGCAAGAGAAAAGGAGAGAGTTACCTACAAAGGAGTTCCCATAAGAGTCAGTTGATTTCTCAAAAGAAACCTTACAGGCAAGAAGGGGCTGGAAAGAAGTATTCAAAGTCATGAAAAGCAAGGAACTACAATCTAGACTACTCTTATCAAGCAAAACTATCATTTAGAATGGAAGAGCAGATAAAGATAAAGTGCTTCCCAGATAAGATAATGTTAAAGGAGTTCATCTCTAAGCCCTCATTATATGAAATGTTAAAGGGGCTTATCTTAGAAAAAGAAGATCGAAAATATGAACAGTGAAATGACAACAAATGCACAACTATCAACAACTAAACCTAAAAAACAAAAACAAAGTAAGCAAACAACTAGAATAGGAACAGAATCACAGAAATGGAGATCACACGGAGGGCTATCAGTGGGGAAAGGGTGGTGGGAGAATGGGGGGAAAAGGAACAGGGAATAAGAAGCATAATTGGTAGGCACAAAATAGACAGGGGGAGGTTAAGAACAGTTTAGGTAATGGAGAAGCCAAAGGACTTATATGTACGACCCATGGACATGAACTAAGGGGGAGGGGAACTGCTGGTGGGAGAGAGGGTGCAGGGCGGAGGAGAATAAAGGGAAGGAAAAAAATGGGACAACTGTAATAGCATAATCAATAAAATATACTTTAAAAAGTATTTGTATAATAAATAGGTTCTCTTTGGATTTCATTTCAGTAGTAAAGGTATGTTTACAAATTTGTTAGAGAAAGGGGGTTCTGGGTTCAATGTGGGTAAGAACCACTGGTCTAAAAGATCTCTCGAGATCCGAAGCTGTCAGTTTCCTACACAAGTCTGCGTCTCAGCATCTTTAAAATTTTTGGCTGTGCAGCTTTTTCCTCCCAGATCTCTGTAAAACTAGTTCTCTTAATCTGATTGGGTGTTTTACAGCTTGGGATCTACTTTCCAGAAGTCCTTTTTTGATGATGTTCATTGTTTTTTTTTTGTTGTTTTTTTTAAATAACAGCTTTATTGGGATATAATTTATATCCCATACAATTCACCCATTTAAAGTGTAAATTCAGTGATTTTTAGTATATTCACAGGATTGTACAACTGTCATCACAATCTAATTTTAGAGTGTTTCATTCCCAAAAGAAACATCCATTAACAGTCTGTATCCATGTCGCTACCGCTGGCCCCTAGCAACCAGCCCCTAATCTACTTTCTGTTTTTATGGATTTTCCTGTCCCAGACAATTTGTAAAAATGGAATCATATAATATGTGGTCCTTGGTGTCTGGCTTTTTTCATCTGGTATAATGTTTTCAAGGTTCATCTGTGTTGTATCATGTATCGGTATTTTACTCCTTTTTAATACCCAAATAATACTCCATTGAATGGGTTTACCACATTTTGTTTACTCATTCATCGATTCATAGACATTTGGAATTGAAACAAAATGGTATTTTTGTATGCAGAAAGCATGTTAACAGAACTATATGATAATATGTATCCAATAAGTAACAAATACATGCTAATAAGTAAAAAATAAATGCAACCAGAATTCTATGATTCCTAAGTTTAATTGGGAGAACTTTATGAGGTTGCTTGGGTTGTTTCCTTTTTTTTTTTTTTCCACTATTATGAATAATACTTCTGTGGACATATGTACATAAGTTTTTGTGTGGAGAAATGTTTTCATTTCTCTTAAGTATATTTACAGGAATGGAATTGCTGGATCATTATGGTAACTCTGTTTAACCATTTGAGGAAGTGCCAGACTTCCAAAGTGGCCTCACCATTTTATATTCCTACCAGCAGTAGTTTGTGAGGGTTCCCATCACTCCATATCCTTTCCAACATTTGTTACCTTTTTTTTTTTTTTAATTGTAGTCATTCTAGTTGGGGGAAAGTGGTTGTTCATTAGGTTTTAACTCTGAGGCAGAAATAGAAGCAGAAAAGGGACAGCCTGTTACATTGTACACTATGTAGCAATCATATAACTTTAAATTTAAATAAATTAAAATTAAATACAATTTAAAGATTAGTTCCTCAGTCACAGTAGCCACAATTCAAGTGCTTAATAGCTACAAAAGGCTATTTGCTATTGTATGGGACAGCAGATACACATATAAAATATTTTCATTATTACAGTGGGTTCTATTGTATAGTGCTGGTGTGGAAAAAGTTAATATGACGGTGGAAGAGTAGGCAAATAATGGTAAAGGGGCAGAGTGGCGTTATAGAAATGAATGCAGGCATGGAATTTGGACAAGAGAAGAATGAGACTTTGGGGAGCCATTTACAAAATTTGAGGAAAGAGAAGGTAAAAAAAAGTGAGAAGTTGAAGAAAAGGTTCTTAGGAATTTGATTTTTCTGTAGTACCTTGAGTTAGTGATGGATTCAGTCTAAGTCCTTCATTTTATAGATGAGAAAAGCATAGCATTGCTGGCAGTCAGGGAGCAGTATTATACCTGTTGTGGGAAGCTACTTGAATCTATCTTGGCCATTTTCAGTATCCTCTGGGAAAGTGTAAGAAACAGATGGTAGAGCTGAACTAGAGGAAGCACTTTTAGAAAGCAGATTACCTATTAGAATAGGAAGGTAGAAAACAAAAGGGTTAAGAGCGGGTAGGTAATTTGATTGTTACTGTAGAGAGCATTTCCTGGAAGGAATAACTAGCAAGTTGGAGGAAGGCTAGAGAAGAGAGTGTCTGAGGTTTTGCTGTATTTCGGTTGATGTTAATAACAGTGTTCTTTTTGCTGCAAGGCCTTATCACTTTGAGGGTAGAGCCAGAACCCCTTTGCTCTGTTTCACTGTTCCTGCCACCAAACCAGTTGGTACAGTTTGTATTATGTCAGGGCAAGATAAATCTGGAGTGTTAGAGCACAGTCTAGGTAAAATATTCGTTAAGGCTAGTGGAATGAGCCTCTTCTTTTCAAAAAGAAGTTTCTTTTTCTTTGTATTAGTATGTAGAAATCTTCACAAAAATAGACTAAACTTTTTTTGTTTCTCAGAATCATCATACACAAACCCTTTTACATTCAAAATAGACTTCCATTTTTGTTAGTTGTATTACTCTACCCAAAACAGTCCATGGTGTCTTTCCAAACATGATATTAGCATAGATACTGCTTATCTAGCTGAGTTAATAAAGGTATATTTAAGGGTTTATTTGGCTGCAGCTTTGTGTGCTGCCAGTGTATTCCAAGCCCTCTTAGCTGTGAAACCAAGTACAGTAAGCCCTCACTTAATGTTGTCAATAGGTTCTTGTAACTGCGGTGAAATGATGTATAACAAAATCAGTTTACCATTGGCTAATTGATATAACAAGAGTTAAGTTTCTATTAATGTTATAATGAAATGACATTATTTGAGGACCTACTGTACTAGGTACCACTTGGGTGTAAGATTTGTCATATTTCTTATAGGTGAATAGAATCCCTTTGTTTTCTGAACCAAAAATTGAGACAAATGATCTGATAAAGAATTTTGACGCTGACTTGAAAAAGAAGATAGATACTCTGGGAAATGTTTTTGGATCCTGAATGTTGGAATTTTAGGGATATTCTGCTGGCTTTTTGGGATATTACAAAAAATATTTGTAACCAGGACTATGCTGGATAATTTGGAAAGTATAATCACCCCTACATACCTGAAAAATGGCTAATTCCCTGGTGCAAGGATTATTATTGCTTCATTAAATGCTAAAGATAAGGTATACTGTTATATTTAGCCAGTTCCATTAGTGATCTCAGATATTCTTTTTACTGACTGAATTAGAATGCACAAAATAATTTCAATCTAGTAATACTCAGGAAGGAAGCCTTGCAAATAGAATGCATTAAAAAGTCTAAGAATTTTTCAACTTTTATTTTCTGTAGCTACATTTAGCTTTCACACATTTTTATTTATTACATGGTAACATTCTTCAAAAACAGATTTCTAAGGAGCTTTCTTTCAGTTTTGTTCTCACTATACTATTTCTTTCCACAGATTTGCTTGTAAATGTATCACGAAGAGGCAGCCCAGAATGAAGAAAGCAAGCAGGAGTGTTGGCTTAGTGCCTAAAGTGTCTGGGATAAGCAAAACGCAAACAGTAGAAAAAACTAAGCCTGAAAACAGTTCTTCAGCATCTGCAGGAGGCAAACTTGTAAAACCTGGAACAGCAGCATCATTGTCAAAGGTATTAATGGGGCGATGTTTGAATATGTGATGGATTTTTAGGAGGCGGGGATCTTAATATAATGTTCAATTTATTAAATAAGCATTATTTAGAGATCGCCCTCTACTGGTGCTGGGAACACATAGCCTTTGATGAGACTTCGAAACTGGTGTGTATGGTCTGTCTTTATGAATGAAAACAAATAGTAAGCTTATTTGTGAAACAAAAATCATTGAGTGACTGCCTGTGCAAGGCTCTCTGCTGGTGTGAGCTGGAGGTAGGGTCTGTATTCAAGGAGTTGGTGGAGCAGTGGATGGAGGTGAGTCACATACAGAATAACTAAAATACTTGTGAAAAATCAGATACCCTGGGAGAGCAGAAAAACAGCGTAAGCAGTTTCAAGTAGGAAGATACTCTTTCTAGCCAGAAGGTTTATGCTGGATCTTAAAAGATGACCGGCACTAATATTCCTGAGACCCCCTAGACAGGGATTTTTATTTTCACCCCCACCCCCTTACACACCATAATTGTTATTCTTTTTCTCACGACTTACCCAGTTTTAATTCTTGTTAAAATTGGGTGACACTGATTTTCTTCACATCCCTTTAAAGGCTGGCATAGTTCTTGCCAGTATAGGGTAGTGATTCATTAGATCGGTGGTTTCAGCCGGTGTGCTGTGCTGCATGGGGCACACTGGTATGCTGTGAGAATTTTTAAAATACGTAACACCTGACAGTTTAGTTAGGGACATTGACTTCTTTTCCCTTAGATTGTCAAATTTAAAAATAAATGAGAACAGGCAAAACAACAATAGTCATGCAGTGTGAATGAATAAAAATAATACCTATTTTTGTCAGATTGGCAAAAAAATAATATTTTTTGGTGTGCCACAGAATTTTAGTAATTAGTTTTTGTGGGCCATGAGATGAAAAAGGTTGAAAATCTCCCTATTAGGTCATGGGCTTCAGGAGAAGACCGATATGGGTTTCATATGTGTTTTAAAGGGCCATGATCAGGATGAAATGAGGGGAATATGAATATATGAAAGCAGTTAGTATAAGGTCTGTTTCATAGCAAGTGCTTAGTAAATATGCATTTTTATTGGTTCACTGTAGAAACTCTTCTCTAGCCCAGGATTGACTCCTGAAATTAAGTGTTCCTGGGTGTTCTCAGTGTCTATGTTGGTTTGGACCATCCAAGGGACAAGATGGCTCCAGGTCCAGTCCTCTGAGATTCGTTCAGTCTTCTTTTTCCAGCCTTTCTCAGCCCAGAATTCATTTGTTTGTTCCTTGCTTGTTTGTTTTAGGGATGTAGTGTTTAGGGTAGAAATTTTGACTCAATGGAAGAAAACCTGGAGGGTGTTTCTTTTAGGGAGAAACCAAGCACTACCTGAAACAGGATCCACTTAAAAGCCTTATGTCCATGCAAGGGCTTTGATAGATTGAGGCTTAATTACTTTTAGAGGAACCTCACAGGAACAACTGGTGTGGAATTTCTTTATATGTGTTGAAAGATCTAGCAGGAAATGCTGGTTTTTCTATTACAGGGTTGTTAAAAGTGGACCCATACTTACTCCATGGGCTTGGAGATGCCCCCAGGTTTTCTCCTTGCTACTGCCATGATGAGCTGCTGGTGTCATCCTGTGGCCTTAGGGCTAGTATCAGGATTAGACCTTTGCCCTACTCCCGTTAGTCTAAACCAACATCATGAATTATTTCCTTGGTGATAGTGCTGCCACTCTTTCATGTAAGATAGCTGACATTTTCTGACCTAACTGGTTACTCAGTTTCTGGGGCTGTCTCCACAGAGTGGAGTCCCTGTGTGACCTGTTATTTATGTGACTGGAAGAACAGGTTGAAACATTGGCTTTGGATTTGCACTACTGCTTTCCTTCTGTTTCCTCCTTATCACTGGCAGGCATTGTCTTTGAAGGTTTAGAGTGGAGTGTGCACAGTAGGCGTGTCGGATCTTCAGAGGCTTGGATTCGGAGTTGCTAGTAGTTTGGTCTTGAACAGTGAGTACTTTTTCATTGTGAAGCAGAACTGTATACTTGCTGTGTGCCAACACATGCCAGCTCTCCATAGCTTTGGCTCTACCATGTTGGTTGGTTGAATTTCTGTGTGTATGTATGTGTGTGTAGTGGGGAGGGTCATAAAAGAGATGAAGCTATTGAGGAACTTGGGAGAAAGAAGTCTTCAATAGAAACTGAAGTAAGAAGACACAAAGGGAAAGACAGAAACTGATAATGAACAGAAAAATTGAAAAAAAAATCTGAAAAGACTTGGAGACCCACAAACTTAAGTGTTATTTTATTTTTCTAAGTTTTTATATTTCACTGTGGTTCTCTAGCATATAGACACCTCCTCGCAACTTGAACTCCTATAACTGTGATGGAGCATTGATGATTAACCAGGTGAATAAACCATTTGGCTTTTAATTCATTAAACACTATGCACATATACTCATCCTCTCATGTGGGCACCCATATGTTTGTGTCTGTCACTGTACAATGTTCTCACGACACTTGTTACAGTGGCAGAGTACTGCAATATGCCTTTTTCTTTTGTTTTTTAAACCTTTCATTTCAGTTATTGTTTGAGGCTAGATCTAGCGGAGCGGTACGGGAAAGGGTCCTTTGATCCAGAGCACCTCACTGCTAAATGGAGCTTTTACAAATAATAAAATGAAGCACTACTTCTGTTTCTAGTGAGTTTTGGGGAAATCGCTGCTACTCTTGTCAGTAGCTGTGATATCTGTCCTGGGGCCTTTTTATGCTTAATTCTTTTTTGTCACAGACAGTAGAAAAGATTATTTTCCATGTAAAGATGGTTTCCTACATGCCTACCCTTTGTAGGTTTCACACACTGCTCAGGTGTTTATGTTCATCCTGGTAGAAGTAATGCACTTGTTCATTGTACTGATGAGACTACTTTTTTATAAAAATTGATTGATGGGAATTCATAAGCTTCAGTTACTTCAGTTAGAATCTGTCTAAATAATTAATGAGTTTTGACGATTATTTGTGATCATACCCTTTCGGTATAAAATGAGTTAATATTATAATTGAACAACCCACTTCTGAAACTTGAAAGGTAATCTTAAATTTTGAGATGAAGGTGCAGACTGTGAAACTTGGACTTTACCTTAAGAAGCAGTTATACGTTGGTTGTAGTATTTCATTATTTATATCTGGAACGTTTTTACCAAATGATTTGTATTTTACACCTGTTATTAAAAAATCTATTCCTTCATCAGTTTCATTTTTTTTGCACTGTTGCTGATGGAGGATGTTTACCTGTGGGGATGCATGTGTATTTATAGATTAGTATAACAAATATTAAAAGAAATAGGGGAAAATTTCAGAAAACCTGCAAGTAGCTTCATGTAAAAGCCAAGTTGGGAAGTGCAGAGTTGTTTTTGTTTTTTTTTAACTTTTATGTTGAAGTATAACATATATCTAGAAAAGTTCACAAAGCATCTGTGTTGAGCTTAGCAAATCACCACAAAGGAAACATACTCTCCAGCCACAACCTGGTAAGAAACAGAACAAACCTGCATCTCAGTGGCCTTGTTCCTCTTAGTGAAGGATGGGACCTAAACCATCTGGAAACTAGGTACACTCATTGCTTCTGAGTGTATTGTGTCCCAGCCCTTTCCGTGGACAGAGATAGGAAACACACTAATGTGTATGCATACATACCAAGGTCAATTTCTGTATCTGTTCCTTTCCATATATATTAAAACCTCTGAGTTCACAGTGATACTTTCAATTCCGGTTAACATACAAGGTTCATAGTAGCCTTTCTACTTTCCATAATTGTAATCCCTTTTGAAACCTGGCTTTCATTATCTATAATGTATTTACTTATTTTCTCAATCCTAGTGTGTACAGAGGATAGAGAATTGTTCGCCTGTACCACTGCAAAAAACAAATCTACCAGCAAGAGTTCAATATCTACACCTTTTTTTGTTTTTATCTTGAGAGTTTGGGAATTTATTGTCAGTGTACTGTGTTCCAAAAGATGTTTGGATTGCTACCCCCCCCACCCCGCCCCAGACGCTGTGGTGGTTATGTTATTCATTTGAAATGCAGTTGGGTCCATTTGCTTCTATTGTGTTTAATTTTAGGGTTCCCCCACTTTTGTTTATTTTATTTATTTATTTATTTTGAGCATGTAAAACACTACCATGGTTCCATATGTCAGAACTATGCAAAATGTATTCAGCAAAGTGCCCTTCTTCCCCCAACACCATTACTTCTTACTCGGTTTTCTCCACCTACCCCTTGGAGGTAAATAATCTAATTTGTTTTTTGCTTATTTTTCTTGTATTTCTTTTTACATACATGAACACATACATGTACATATTTTAATTTTCTCATTCTAACATAAAAGGTGACATAATTAGATATACTTTTGCACTTTGCCTTTTTCACTTAGCCTTTTTTCACTTAATATGTTCTAGAAGTCTCTCCATACCAGTTTATATGCTTTTATTTTTTAATTTATATTTTTATTTTTTATTATTATTTTTTTGGGTATATTTTATTGATTATGCTATTACAGTTGTCCCATTTTCCCCCCTTTATCCCCTCCACCCTGCACCCCATCCCTTCATCCCCACACCTCTTAGTTCCTGTCCATGGGCTGCACACATCAGTTCTTTTTCTTCTTAATTTCCTATACTATTCTTAGCTTCCCCCTGTCTTATCTATTCTATTCTATTCCATTCTATTATTATTTAATTTTTTGTGTTTGTGTGTGTCAACATTTTTTTAATAGATTTTTGTAATAGATTTTTTATTGGGGTGACATTCTTTTTTTATGTAGGTGCTTAATTCTTGATTTTATGGCTATACTGTAGTTGATTCGGCTACTTTCAAGTGCATAGGCATTTTACAATACAATATTTTGCAATTAAAA
The DNA here is from genome assembly GCA_004026545.1 of Mormoops blainvillei. NCBI lineage: Eukaryota > Metazoa > Chordata > Mammalia > Chiroptera > Mormoopidae > Mormoops > Mormoops blainvillei. The sequence goes on along the minus strand of PVJD01001353.1, from coordinate 205,797 downwards.
ACAATGCTGCAGTGAGTAATCTTATGCATATGTATTTTTGTATTACTGGAGGTGTACCTACAGGGTAAGTTCCTAGAAGTGGGATTACTAGGTAAAAGGTGAGTACATATGTAGCTCTGTTAGATATTGCCAGATTTCCAAAGATAAGGCTTATTTATATCAAGCTGCATTCTTACCAGCAACTTTTGAGTGTGCCTGTTTCCTCATATTCTTCTCAAAGGAATGAATATGTTATACTTTTTCACTTTTGTCACTCTGTTAGGTCAGAAGTGGTATCTTAATGTTTAATTTACAATTCTCCTATTGTCAGTTAGACGGGTCATCTTTTTTGTATGTGTGTGAACTGATTATATGTTGTTTATTTTGTCACTTTTCTGTGTGGTTTTTGGTCTTTTTTTTCCCTTGATTTTTGAGAATTCTTTGTGTTTTTGGGATATTAGCCCCTTATCTATGTGATATTGCACATACACTCTACTAGTTTCTCTTTCTCTTCCTCTCTCTCTTTTTGTATATATAGATATATATATGTATAATGTTTTACTTTGCTTATGATTTTTTTTGGCTATGCAAAAGTGGAAAAAATTATCTTTTAGGTTTTAGTTTTCATGTAATCAAAATCATCAATTTTTTTTGTTTTATGATTGAGGCTTTTGAATCATAGCCCTTGGGATTTTTAAAAAAAATTTATTCATTAGAGAAAGAGAGAGAAACATCAATTTGTTGTTCCATTTATTGATACATTCATTGGTTGATTCTTATATGTGCCCTGACTGGGGATCGAACCCTCAAGCTTGGCGTATCAGGATGATGCTTTAACAACTGAGCTACCCAGCCAGGGCAGGATTTATTTTTGATATGGGGCGAAATAGGGCTCATTTTCTTTTTTCTTTGTGAATATACAACTGACTTGGCATACTTAGTGAAAAACCTGTTTTTTTCCTTTTTCCTATACTGCTGCTTTGGTCATAAATCAAGTGTCTATGCAGTTTCTTTCTGGATTTGATTCTATTCCACTGGTTTATTCATGTGCCAGTGCTGTACTTTGTTAGTTATTTTGATATTTGTCAGTTTTTCATTTGGTCCTCTGATATATGTTTAACTTTGCCGTTACTCAAAGACTGAATGTAACCAGAGAAGCATGACAGGCCACTTTTCACATGACTCTGTAGAGTGGTTTTTAGATGTGATTATTATGAAAATAAAGAATATTTAACTTCGTCCTGGCTGGTTGGCCAAATTGGTTGGAGCATCGTCTCCTACACCAAAAAGGTTGCCGGTTCCTTCCTCGGTCAGGGCACACACCTACTTTGTGGGTTTGGTCCCTGGTCGGGGATGTACTGGAGGCAACTGATCGATGTTTCTCTTTCACCTTGATGTTTCTCTCTCTCTCCCTTTTCCCCTTTCCTCTCTCTCCAAAAAAATTAATAAATATATCCTCGGATGATGATTAAATAAAAAAAGAATATTTGACTTTGGAGGAAGAAAAATTAGTTCAGAGGTCATTTTAACTTTTATTAACAGACTATAAAAGATGATTTGAAAATGTAAGAGTATGGTGAGTTTATTTACTGACCAACAATTGAGGGACAAATTAACAGGAAGGAGGTGTAACTTTTGATTTACAGTTTCTTTGGCATCATAGTTAATGATCAATTTATCAACAGAAACTATTCTTAAATAATATGAATAATCCTTAATAACTAATGTATATCCCCCTTCCTCATTGTATCTAACCTAGATTTTTCATAATGTGGCAACTCTAAATTACCAAAGCTCATTTCTGTTTAATTTGTTAATTTGTTAATTTAAAATATTAATTCTTTTTCTGCCTCTTTTTTAGTAAGACAGATTGACCTACCTAATAATACTACTATATAATAATTTTCATAATTGAATGATAAGAACAGAATCTACTACATATAGGACCACTGACATTTAGAATTAGAAGAGATTTTAGAAATTGTTTTATTTATGAATGATTTTAATTTATAGAAATGAATTCGTTATGATTATCTAAGGGTGGTAAGAGTGGTTCCAGATAGAAAACAACATAAATCAGTTGACTAACTTGTGCCTTTACCTTAGTGACACAAAACTTTTTTGTTTTTTATTGAACAGGAGTTTTTTATTTTTTTCCCATAGATCTTTAACTCCCTGTGTTCTCATTTCTAGGAGAAGTAAAAACAAATTTCTTCAGAGTACTTGTTTTCTTTTTCTTCCTTTTGTTTTAAATCCTCGCCCAAGAATATGGTTATTGATTTTAGAGAGAGAAGAAGGGAGAGTGAGAGGGAGAGAAATATCGATGTGAGAGAGAAACAACAATCGATTACCTCTCCTCTGTGTTCCTGTCAGGGCCTCAGCCTGCAACCTAGGTGTCTGACTGGAAATCGAACCTGTGACCTTTCAATTTCCTTGCAGGACGATTCTCCACCAATTGAGTCACACTGGCCAGGGCTAGAGTAATTGTTTTCTTTTTGAAAAGCCCTTATTTTTTCAGTCATCTTTATAAAATATAAATAGATTACAAATGATCTTTCTCAAGTAGTATGAAAATTTAGGCTGACTGACCTTCATGCTAACTATAATATATCTAAGTTTTTATTATATATTATCTAGGCCTTTAAAAAATCTTTGAATTTTGGCTTAAATCAGACTACTGAAAAATTAGATGATGATAGGAAAATATTCAGAATAATTTTTTTTTGGTATTGGCTCCATCATTGACTCATTTTAGAGCAGTGCAGATTATTTCAGAGTCTCAGTGATATTTCTCTGTAGAAACTGCAAGATGGCATTCCCTGTGGCATAAGAGGACTTTCCTGAGATGGCTTATGTGGTATTGCTCAAATGGTCTCTGTTGATAAGTCATGTCCTTGATGAAAGAGTAACGAGGATGTCTTCACTTTTTCTCATCCCTCAGTGAATCGGACACGTATGGGAACACAGCAGGCTTCCATAAAATTTTTGATTATATATAAGATTTCTATATATTAAAAAGAAGTGTGATTGTTTATAAACTAGTTGAGAAGTTTCTGAGCACAATATGGTACACTGCTTGCTAAATGTAAGAAAGTCTTCGTGAACTCTTGAACTCACTGTTAGTCAAGGGCTTTGTTTATTCTCAAAATATTATTTAATCTTCATCTAGTGAGTTTATTTTGATTTTCTGTTGCTTTCAGACCAAGAGCAGTGATGACCTTTTAGCTGGAATGGCTGGAGGGGTGACAGTGACTAATGGTGTTAAAGGAAAGAAAAGCACCTGCCCTTCTGCAGCATCTTCAGCATCTGCCCCTGCCATGACCACTGTGGAGAACAAATCCAAAATTAGCACAGGTATGTGTGACATTCACTCAGAGTTAAACTGCCTGTTTCACTAGGCAGCATATAGTGGTAGTAGGGGATTCCATCTAATTAAAAAAGTTTTCAAACATGTACAAAAGTTAACTGATTGGTATTTCAACCTGTGTGCTCATCAGTCTTATCAGCTGCTGGCCAGTCTTAACTCCTTGACACCCACGTTTTCTCCTTTATTATTTCAAAGTAAATATCAGATGTCCTATAATTTCATCCACAGGTATTTCATTATCTTTGAAATATAAGGATTTAAAAAAGAATATAATCACAATACCATTATCAGTCCTTAAAATAATCATTCCTTTAATTGCAAATTATTCAATAAGTTTAAATTCCTAACTACCTAATAAATATTATGGATATATATTTTTACTGTCTGTTTGTTTGAATCAAGATTTATTTAAGATCCATATATAATAACTGGGGATGACTCTTAACTCTTAAGCCTTTTTTTTTTTAATGTATGGGCTTGCTCACTTTTTTTTCTTGCAATTAATTTCTATAGAAACTGCTCATTTGACCTGTAGAGTTTTCTGTGCTCTAAATTTTGTCATATGCTTGTGATGTCCTTGACTGCGTTCCTCTGTTCTCTGTGTTTACTCTGCCCTCACCAGGCTGAATTCAGTTATAACCTCCCTCAATCAGTATTCGCTTGCTAGGGCTGCCACAACAAAATGGCACAGACTGGATGGCTTAAACAACAGAAGTTTAGTTTCTTGCTGTTCCCAAGGCTGGAAGTCTTAGATCAAGGTGTCAGCAGGTTTGATTTTTTTCGAAGCCTTTTTCCTTGGCTTGCAGATGGCCACCTTCTCATTGTGTCCTTACATGGCCATCTGTCTGTCCGTGTCTGTGTCCTAGTTGCCTCATCTTATAAGGACTCCAGTCATATTGTATTAGGGTTTACCGTAACAACCCTATGTTAATTAACTTAATTACCCCTTCAAGTTAATTACTCTGTCTCCAAGTACAGTCACATTATGAGGTACTGGTGGTTAGGGCCTCAGCATGTGAATTTGGGGGACACAGTACAGCTCATAACAACACCCTTAATTCTTCAGTTCATCTGCTCTGTGTTTACTTACTCCTGATGATTTCCCTAAGACCAGTTCACTTGTCTGTACCTCTGATTCTTCCATCTACTTACTTGTCACGATAATCCCAGAAGGGGAGCTTTTCTCTTTCCATGTTCTGTCTCCTCCTTTCTTCTTGTTTCTTTACATCTCCTTTCTTTTGGGGACATTGTCAGTTCTTTTCCTCACTACTGGCTTGTTCCTTTCTGCTGCTTCTTCGTGCATAGATCTTTCCTTTGTTAGCATGGTTTTTGGTTTAGATAAGAAGGATAATGGTATGAATTACAGAAATGAGGAAGGGAATTAATATTGGGGAAAATGTTAAACCAGTCCTTGTCCTCTTTGACCTCCCTTTGCAGTTGTTACTCCCAGTCCTGTTACTTGTGCCTTTGAAATCTGTTACTGATTTATTGTCTCTTCTCTGTTTTTACAGAGATCTAGATCTTACTCCCTGCATGTAGGACTCAGTTTTCACTGTGCTGCCTGCTCATATTCCTCCTTCATTGCTCTTCCTTCTTCCTCATATGTTCCACTTAGCATCCTCTAGATTAAAGTGCATAAAAAGGCTCTTTCCCTATGTTTCTTCCCTGCTCAGGAACACTTGTTGACCTCTGTGACGCACTGAATTCTCCGTGATCTTCAGGGCTATCTATATACAGGGTCTGGCACAAATAACACTCCTTTTTTATTACAAACTCTTTTATTACAAAATCAAAAGCATATAATTCTGTAACATAAGAATATCACACTCAAGCACACCATATGACATTTTAGGTGAAACATTCAAATTAAAACCATAAATTATTACACGCATATTATTACCCTATCAACCACACTCAAGCAGGTATTACTTCTGCCAGACCCTGTAGAAAAGAAACCTCCTGCTACTTCCGCAAACTGTGTGTGGCCTTACTTTACCTTTTCATGTGCCATACTCACTTCTGCCTGCTCATCCCTTCTCCTGTCTTGTGGCCAGCCAGAATTCCCTTCCCTACACTATACCTGAGACCTGGTAAAATTACATATTTAAACATATTCCTGTTATTTTTATATTAAACAATGGATGATGTTGATTGTTTTTACAGGTTTCAAATTTGAGCAGTTAAGTAACAGTATAATTTGTGTAGCATATTTGATTAACTTGTCATCATTATTTCGCATTAATGGATCATTGTTTCCTAGCATTTAGAAACACAGTGCAGCAGTAGTCCCCAACCTTTTAGGCACCAGGGTGGTTTTGTGGAAGGCAATTTTTCCACGGACTGGGGATGGGGTTGGGGGGAGATAGGAGGTGGAGCTCAGATGGTAATGCCTGTGCTCACTCACCACTCAACCTCCTGCTGTGCAGCCCAGTTTCTAACATGCCAGGAACTGGCACCAGTGCGTGGCCCTGACAGTTAGGGATCCCTGCAGTAAAGCAGACTAGTTAAGTTGCAGATTCTGGAGCTAGATTGCCTGGGTTTGAATGTTGCCTCACCTATTTATTGTCTGTGTGATGTTGACAAATTATTCACATCTGTGTGAGCTTCTTCATCTGTAAAATAAGATGATGATGATATAGTACCTACCTTAGAGTTTTGTGAGGCTCATATAAATTTTGTGAAGTGTTAATGCACGCATGTGTATGTGTAAGTGCTAACTACATGGTAACTATTATTATTATTTATGTGGCATTCTATGATGTGACTTTTTTTGCATTTATTTTGATCACATTTTTTGTGTTTACTGTAGGTAGCTTAGATTTTTGGTTTTTCTAGAGGCTGCCTTTCCCTTTTTGCTTTCCTGTGATCTTTCTTTATCATCTGTTTCTACAGTTAATTTGCCACCTGACTAGCTAATCCTAGGATCATCTTTATCAGCTTGCTGTAGGATATTATGTCCCTGGCTACCTGTTTAAAGCCAGGGTTTAGGATTCAAATTAATGTGTATAACCTTTTTTAAATTTTTATTTTTTTAAAAAAGATTTTATTTATTTTTAGAGGGGAAGGGAAGGAGAAAGAGAGGGAGAGAAACATCAATGCGTGGTTGCCTCTCCTGTGCTGCCTACTGGAAACCTGGCCCACAACCCAAGCATGTGCCCTGACTGGAAATCGAACCGGCAACCCTTGGGTTCGCAGGACGGCACTCAATCCACTGAGCCACACTAGCCAGGGCACTTTTTTAAAAATGTAACAGCTGTATCGAGATATAATTCACATTTCATAACATTCACCCTTTTAAAGTGAGCGATTCAGTGTATAACTTCTTTTTCATTGGTATTTAAAAGATGAATGGTCTTCTGGCTTTGAGGAAACTGAATTTTATGGTAACCAGAGTCTAAGGCGAGGTTAATGTAGGTTAAAATCAATGTAGATTTTAGATTGTATCTCATTAGACCTGGGCATAAACTATGTGCCTTTTTTTTTTTTTACTAATATTTTTGCTTTAAATTCTTTGTTTTAAACACGTAGGCACAAGCTCTTCAACCAAGCGGAGCACTTCCACAGGTAATAAAGAATCCAGTTCTACTAGAGAAAGATTACGTGAACGTACCCGGCTAAACCAGAGCAAAAAACTACCTTCTGCAGGTCAGGGAACTAATGACGTGGCACTGGCTAAACGTTCCCGCAGTCGCACTGCTACGGAATGTGATGTTCGCATGAGCAAGTCTAAATCAGACAATCAGATCAGTGACAAAGCTGCTCTGGAAGCCAAAGTGAAAGATCTTCTCACACTGGCAAGAACCAAAGATGTGGAAATTTTACATTTGAGAAATGAACTTCGAGACATGCGTGCTCAACTTGGCATTAATGAGGATCATTCTGAGGGGGATGAAAAATCGGAGGAGAAGGAAGCCATTATTGCTCACCAGCCAACTGATGTTGAGTCTACTTTATTGCAGTTACAGGAACAGAACACTGCCATCCGTGAAGAGCTCAACCAGCTGAAAAATGAAAACAGAATGTTAAAGGACAGGTTGAATGCATTGGGCTTTTCCCTAGAGCAGAGGTTAGACAATTCTGAAAAACTGTTTGGCTATCAGTCCCTGAGCCCAGAAATCACCCCTGGTAACCAGAGCGATGGAGGGGGGACTCTGACTTCTTCAGTGGAAGGCTCTGCCCCTGGGTCAGTGGAGGATCTTTTGAGTCAGGATGAAAACACCCTTATGGACCATCAGCACAGTAACTCTATGGACAATTTAGACAGCGAGTGCAGTGAGGTGTACCAGCCCCTCACATCGAGCGACGACGCCCTTGATGCACCATCGTCTTCAGAGTCGGAAGGCATTCCAAGCACAGAGCGCTCTCGGAAGGGGAGCAGTGGGAATGCCAGTGAAGTGTCCGTTGCTTGCTTGACAGAACGGATACACCAGATGGAAGAGAACCAACACAGCACAAGTGAGGAACTTCAGGCAACTCTGCAAGAGCTAGCTGATCTACAACAGATAACCCAAGAACTGAATAGTGAAAATGAAAGGCTTGGAGAGGAGAAGGTTATTCTTATGGAGTCTTTATGTCAGCAAAGCGATAAGTTGGAACACTTTAGCCGACAGATTGAGTATTTCCGCTCCCTTCTAGATGAACATCACATCTCTTATGTTATAGATGAAGATGTAAAAAGTGGACGCTATATGGAATTAGAACAACGTTACATGGATCTCGCTGAGAATGCCCGTTTCGAACGAGAACAGCTCCTTGGTGTCCAGCAGCATTTAAGTAATACTTTGAAGATGGCAGAACAAGACAATAAGGAAGCTCAAGAAATGATAGGGGCACTCAAAGAACGTAATCATCATATGGAGCGAATTATTGAGTCTGAGCAGAAGGGTAAAGCAGCCTTGGCAGCCACATTAGAGGAGTACAAAGCCACAGTGGCCAGTGACCAGATCGAGATGAATCGCCTGAAAGCCCAGCTGGAGAATGAAAAGCAGAAAGTGGCGGAGCTCTATTCCATCCATAACTCTGGAGACAAATCTGATATTCAGGATCTCCTGGAGAGTGTCAGGCTGGACAAAGAAAAAGCAGAGACTTTGGCTAGTAGCCTGCAGGAAGATCTGGCTCATACCCGAAATGATGCCAATCGATTGCAGGACACCATTGCAAAGGTACTGTTTAAGTAGATGCAATGTTCCGGATCAGCATCATGCAGCTGTGGTATGCAGCATGCTTACCGAGAGCCAGGTCACTTGTATGGGGTGTCTTTAGCTTTTTTTTAAGCTGATATTTTTAAAGCTTGAGGATGGTTTTCTTTTATTGGGATAGAGTGAAAAGTATTCTTACAATGCCACTTTCACTCGCTTGCATTTTGTTATTACTGTTTTCCTGCCTGTGAAAGGATGGGGCTAGAGTTTGAACTAACAACAGAATTTGTCCCTGCTTCTGGGTACACCCGGGGAAGCATGTCATGTAATTTTACATCCTCATTTCTGATGTATTTTGGCATAACAAAGATGGAGAGCCATTATTCCAGGCAGTGTCTGCCACTTCTTACCTCTCATGATTGTAGATTTTCAAATAGAGTTCTGTTGTGAGTTCAAAAATATTTTTGGTGTATGGAGACTCTTTTTTCTTAGAGGCCTATGGTTTGTTGCAGGTAGGGACCTCTGAGATCATTAGTCCAGTCCCTTAGTTTTACATGCAGCATAATTGTGAGGACCCAGAACTGCACCCCAGGGTTGCTGGCAGTCTGTCCAGGTCTCTGTGCCCCATGTAATTGTTGATGTAGTGTTTATTTGCGTGAGTTATCTAATTAATCTAGCTCACATTTTGTTTCCTATTTTAGTGCAACGATTTTTTTTTTTTAAGTAAGAAACATTAGTATGTCTTTGGCCAAAATTTGAGTAACATAGACCTTAATTTTTTTAGTGATGACTTTTAGATATACAATTAAGGTATGTTATTTGTTGGAGTACTACAATATTTGAGGGTTTTTTGTTTCCATTATTTTATACTGAAACTGTCGCAAATGGGACATTGTTTTTATAGGGGAGCATGTTAATCATTAATCAAATGCATGCCTTTAGTCTAAACTTTGGAGGAGGGAAAATTTCCAAAATTTCCTCCTAAATAATCTAGTTAAATTCAGTGATTTTGTCAGTATATTTTCAGTCAGTCATGTAGTGACAAATTATGCTAGTATATTATAAAAAGTTCTACTTTAGGGTGCTTTTTCATACTTTTAAATAATTATTATACAGGTTGTTTTAGTTCATGAAGAGCAACTCACACTTAGCTTCTATTCGAAACTGAGTATACCTCAGTTCTAGAATTTATCTTAAAAGAAATCTAACTTTTCTACCATCAATTCATGTAGGTAGAAGATGAATACAGAGCCTTCCAAGAAGAAGCTAAAAAACAAATAGAAGATTTGAACATGACATTAGAAAAATTAAGATCAGAGCTGGAAGAAAAAGAGACAGAAAGGAGCGACATGAAAGAAACCATTTTTGAACTTGAAGATGAAGTAGAACAACATCGAGCCGTGAAACTTCATGACAACCTCATTATTTCTGATTTGGAGAGTAAGTGATGGGGGAACATTTCATTCCTTTTTGTCCCACCCATTTTAACATGTGGAAATAGTTTACATTCAGTAACAGAATAAAGATTATTGATTCTGACTGCAGCAGTTCAAAGGCGGTGGCTAACAGAAATGTGCATGTGGTACAGAGCATAATCCATACAGTTGGTAGTCTTCAGACCGCTGCGCTTTGTCTTGAAGAATGTTAAGTGGGAGCATTATTTTAAAACTGCTTAATTATGGAAAATTATTTAAATGAAAAGCTAATGGGGTTATTATTTTCTACGTCTTAGGAAAAGCCATTTATTATCTACTTGTAGTGGTTGCAAGTACAGTGAGACAAAAAAGCATTGATCCTTCATAATCTGGTGCCTAAGGCACAGGTGTTTATTTGTCTGATGTTCCTCCCTACCTTGGGGATTTTATAATCTAGTGGAATTGAGACTCAGGTTTTAAGTTGCTTTGTTTGCTTTTTAAAATAAAAGTTTTTAAAAACTATTTTGTGATTATTTCAGATTTACAAAGTTGCAAAAATAGTACAAAGCAATTCTGTGAGAAAATTTCATGAGGAACAGAAATTTGGATGATCTTAAAATGCCTTCCCACAAACTGTTTATTATGTTGCAAGTGAGGAAAAGAAAAAGCAAATTATACAATAGAAAAATTGGGCTACATTTTGACAGAGTGGTCGTGTAAGTGACAGAGGCACATAGGTGTTGGCCACAGCATCAGCTCGGCTGTATTCTGGCTGAGGCATAACTTCAATTAATCACAGAGAAACATTAAACAGACAAAAAATGAGGCATGTTCTGCTAAAAACACAGGAGTGGGTGGTGCTGTATTGCTAAAAATTGCCAATATCATAAAAGACAAAGGCCATGGGAAAGTTTTGGATTAAAGGAGGCTAACGAGACATGACAATTAAATGCAATACCTTTGCCTAGAGTGAATCTAATACTGTAGGGGGGGAAATACCATAATGGATATTATGACAAAATTGGAATGTGGATGGTAGATTATCATATATCAGTATAAACTGATGAAGTTGATAATTGTACTGTGTTTATATAAGAGAACATCCTTATTCTTGGGAACCACAAACTAAATATTTGGAAGTAAAGAGCCATGATGTACAATATATCCTTAAGGGTTCAGAAAAAAATTAGGGATAGGTAGATGGCTATGGATAGATAGACAAGCAGACGGAGGCAGACAGCAACAGAAGATAGCAAATGATCAAACAAATGGGTAAACTTCACAATAGACAAATCTAAGTGAAAGGGTATATGGGTGTTCTTTGTACTATTTTTTGCATATTTTTGTAAGTTTGAAATCATTTCCAAGTAATATATTTAAGATATTCTTATGTACTCTTCATTCAGATTCCTCAAATGTTAACAAATTTTAAGTTGTAGTACACTTTAATGATGCCCAGGTCGGGGGACAAGGAGAATGTGAGTAACATTTGGGGGATGCATTGGTTAAAGCTTTTCAAACTTTTGGTTCCTCATACTGCTCCTTTGGGCTCTAACCTCAATAGAGGGCAGTCGGCAAATACAGCACCGAGCCAGATCTCGTGTGCTATGAAGGCAAAGGGTGGGGAGGTTTAAACCGCCCTGGAGAGGCTGGGTAGTATTCAGAAGCCTCAAACATGTCTTGTGGCAGTTCTGAGCTCTCTCTAGTTGACCCAGCATCTGTAGGTTGACCCCAGGGTTGTTCGGAACGTTCTGAAGTACCTTGACAGCAAATCAGCTCACCATGGGACTGACTATATTTCTTGGAGGAGGTGATAGTCACAGAGATAAACTTTCTCTAAAGTTTTAAAAAGCTTTTAATATATTTAGTTTTTATTTCATTATCTCTCAACTGAGAAGGTTTATCTAATTTTACTTTCTAAATGTAAGAGGTTCTAAAGTTTTTCAGATTAACTTGGAAGCTCAGTGAGCTTTTTGAATTTAGTGCTGATAATAGCCCTTTTCCTCTTAAGACTTCTGATTTGAATGTGGACAGAGTGACACCTTGTGGTAATTGCTAGGAAAATGTTGGATGATAAGGGATCCTGGCCAGAAATTTTATAAATCATTAACAGAATAAAATTACAATAACATTATGTGGATTTTAATTATAAAATGGCTGAAAACCCTGAATAAATTTTTAGCCATATAGCTTTTCTCCCCAATTTTTTGAAATAAAAAGTTCAAATATATAGAAATACTGCAAGAATGGTATAGTTAGCACCCATTGCATAGATTTGATAGTTGTTAACATTTTACAGTATTTCATGTATATGTGTGCTTTACTGAACCAATTGACAGTAAGTTGTAGACCTCATGACACTTAACTCTTAAATATTTCAAAGTGTAACTCCTGAAGTTTCTTCATAACCACAATACTGTTGTCACATTTAGTAAAATTAGTCATAATTCCTTAGAATCATCCAGTACCCCATGTTCAAATTCTTAATTTTTTAAATAAGAAGCAGTATCCTAACACATTTCATGCATTACATTTAGCGGTTATACCTCCATAGTCTTATGAGAGTTAATTGCTTTTTCCTAGAGAATTCTAGCATTTGGGATTGATGCTAAGGCAGCACTTGGTCTAATGAATTTGATGACAAGGAATACTGTTATTGAAAAATTGAAATCTTCCATCAATTATTTTAGCAACCATTTAGCAATATTTTAGTAGTCAAGTTTAGAAGTCTTTTATCACCCCGCAGAGAAACCCTATCTGTTAGTAGTCACTCCTCATTTATTTCAAAATGATCCTGACTTAGGAATTAGTGCACACCTGTTATAACTGTACTCAGGACATAGAGGAAAATACACGCTTGTAATGAATAAATCTCAGCACAGAAGTAAAACTGTTTTAAAAAAAACGAGTAGGTATTCTAGAACTGAAAAATTTGTTGAATCATTTAAATAGCAAATTAGAGTTATAGCAGAGCCATAACTTGAAGGTGAGCTTGAAGATCAATCAGTAGACATTATTCATTCTGAAGAGCAGAGAGAAAAAAGATTGAATAAAAAAAACTGGGTAGAGCCCCAGCTGGTGAGGCTCAGTGGATTGAGTGCCGGCCTACGAATCAAAGGGTTGCTGGTTTGATTCCCAGTCAGGGCACATGCCAGGCTTGCAAGCCAAGTCCCTAGAAGGGGGCACTTGAGAGGCAACCATACACTGATGTTTCTTTCCCCCTCTAGCTCCCTTCCTCTCTCCAAAAACAAATAAATAAAATCTTTAAAAAAGAGAGACTGAGTCGAGCATCAGTGATCTGTGGGATGCTTTCATGAAGCATACTGTGTAGTTGGAACCCCAGATTGCCTCCCAGGTGACATCAGGGCCATAAATGCTTAGACCTGGCCTGTAGTACTTTTCAGTAGTGCTTGTAGTTAGCGTCTAAGCTAGAAAGATTTGTTGTAAAAACTTAACAAGTACTGTTAATCCTTCTAGTTCAAGACGGTGGCCTGAGTTTACAAATATATGAGCATTTCCACTACTTCCCAAAGCCCTAGCGATACAGCAGGAGAAGTATAAATATTATAATGAACCTAAAGCAAAGATAGAAAATGGGAAAGTTCTGCCCTGGCCGTTGTGGCTCAGTTGGTTGGAGTGTTGTCCTGGAGACCAAGAGGTTGTGGGTTCAGTTCCTGGTCCAGGCATATACTCATTTATGAGTTTGATCTCTGGTTGGGGTGCATATGAGAGTCAACTGATTGATGTTTCTCTCCTCCCACCCTTCCTTTCTCTGTAAAAGCAATGAAAAAAGAAAGAGAAAGAAAGAAAGAGAGGGGGAGGGAGAGAGAGGGAGCAAGGGGGGGAAGGGAGGGAGGGAGGAAGGAAGGGGAGGGAGGGAGGAAGGAAGGAAGGACGGAAGGACGGAAGGAAGGAAGGACGGAAGGAGATAGGAAAGATCCCATCAGTAGATCAACAGTTTTGGGTAATTTCTGGAATATATAAAGCAGATGGAATTTGGGATATGGAGAAGTCAAATAATAGAAAAACCTACAGTCCAGGAAAACACTGAAGCTCTCAGTAAATATGTTCCCAGCAAGACTTTGGGGATGGGTGGGACTAAAACCCCCACCCCAGGATTGTAGGGACTGGAACCAGCAGCAGGTCTGGGCCATGGTGTAAAGTATAGCCTTATACCACCCTTTCCTCTGTAGGGTGCTGGCTGTGGCGTTTGCCCCAGCCTGCTACTGAGCTTGAACTCTTTTCTAAATGAGGAGGAGAATGTGGTGTCAGGGGCTCCTAGCATGACTTTAATATCAGAAAGAGAAGTGAAGGCACTTGTAAAGTAACTACAGGATGCTGTGTCATCTTAAAGAGAAGACCACACAAAGGGAAGGCAGCTTGTCCCAGCAGGGAAAAAGATACACACATATACACACTGCCCCCTTGGTTAAAGCTGTCCATCCCTTCTTACATGTCCAGAGGGGAGCCCACTGTAGGCAAGTGTCATCAGCAGATTCTTTAACCAGTCATTATACTGAGGGGAGAGGCCTGTGCCTAGAACAATGACTTCCACAGTTGAGAAACATGCAGAAGTCATGAGTATTATTCTTGTTCTTTATAAGTAAGAAAGACCAACCAGGACTATTAGACATTTAAATATCTTAAAAGAGAAATGGGAAAGAAGTCGCTCAATTGAGCCCAAAGAAATGAAGTTAATGACTTCACTATCAGTCCAACAAACCAAAGCTGATTGGTGCTGAGAATAGTGGCCCTAATGAGATCTGAGGTGTGGCTCACGCAGTCTGTCAGTTACAGTGATTTTATCCACCACTTACTGTTTGCACAGTAATGTTCTGTGCTTGCAGTTGAGGACAGCATGTCTATAGTTCCTAAGTTTGGATCTTATGCGACTCTTGCACTTTTATATGAAACACTAGTGACAGTGGTGAGCAAGGTTGACTTGAGATTAGAGAGTCGCAGAAGGAAACAGTTGTATAATCCTGTGGTGGGAGAAGCCTTAAAGGCAGAATACTGGGACGCCATAAAGGAAAAAGGTCTCATATTTGACTGCGTATAATTGAAATTTTTAATTTAGCAGAAGTACCATAAATAAATGACACTGGGAGAAATTTTGCAACATAATCAAATATATAATAGAGATTCTATATCAATAACACTAGGCTAATCCATTAGCTAAATAAAGTGTATGAACAGATAAACCAGAAAAAGACTCAAAAAAGATCCTTGAGCCCTGACTGTTGTGGTCACTTGGTTGGAGCATCGTCCCATAAACCAAAAGGTCATGGGTTCGATTCTCGATTAGGTCACATACCTAGGTTGTGAGTCTGGTCCCCAGCCAGGGCACGTGCTAGAGGCTACTGACCGATGTTTCCCTCTCTCTCCCCATCCCCCGTCTTCTGCTCTCTCCCTCCCCTTCTCTCCCTCCCTTCTCTGCCTCCCTTCCTTCCCCTTTCACTAAAATCAATAAGCATGTCCTTGGGTGAGGATTTTTTTAAAAAGATGCTCAACTTCACTAAAAGAGCAAAGAAACACAAAGTCAAACAAGATACTAATTTTTACTTAGCAGGTACGAAAAATTAAAAAGGTTAATAATGAGTAAGACAGGAAAAATGGGTGTTGTCATACCATGGAAGGAGTGTAGATTGCTGCAGCTTTTGGGGGGGGTGGGTATTAATAAAAAATTTAAAAGTGATTTAGAAATCCACTTACAGAAATCTGCTTTTCAGAAACATTCTTATAAGGTTGCAAATGTATACAAAGATAGGGATGCTTGTTGCAGAATTGCCGGTTACCACAAAAACCTGGAAGCTGCCTATATTTTCAAAAGCCGAGATCTAGGCAATGACCCGTGCGCACAGCACACCCCTACTGTGGCTGCCATTTCACCAGTGAAGGTAAAGCAGGCAGACCTGTGTATACGGGCTCAGAGAAATGTCGCAGATGAGATACAGCAGGTCCCAGGACAGTACAGTGTGAGCCATGTGTATTACTTCTGTAATTAAAAACCATGAAAGCTTTAAATAGAACATTACATAGAAATTGTAGCTAGGCAAAGTGGTTTTCCTTAAATACTGGTTTTACTGTATCCTGTACAGTAAATTCTATAACTTGGTGATTTCTAAAAAACATTTTGGGTTCAGCTAGAACCTTCTAATGGATTGACTTGGATCTTGTTGATGGTTTTGAATGCTCCTTCATCACTTCTCCACTTGTAGAAATATATCTTCAAGTGATGCCTGAACAATTGTGTAAAGACACTCATGGTGTTTATAACAAAAATTGGAACCATTCTAACTTCATTAATAGGAAGTTGCTAAAACAAATCACTCTGTATCCAATTGATGGAATACTTACATAGCCATCAAAATGGCACTGCAGATCTGTATTTCTTCATAAAGGTGTCCATAATCTACTGCTAAGTAGAAATGCTTCTGAAGCAATATAATAGTATAATCTTTTTTTTAAAAAAACCCAAAAACAAATACATAGGAAGTCTGGAAGGATATATGCCAAATGCAAATTGTGGGCAGTCTATTTTTGCTGCCTTTTTCTGCTTTCAAGACTTTTTATTGTGAGCATATATTACTTTTAGAATCAAGGGAGGAAAGTTGTATCTACTTTTTTCCCCCAGAAAAATAAAACCAAGTAAAATTAAAATTAAAAAATACAGAAAAATAAAAGTAGTAAATAGTTCATTTAAAGCTCATCTGTGTCCTCTTCACACATCAGGAATTCTGGTTTGGGGATAAAGCTGTGACCTAATGGCTAGATGTACTCACTGCCTCTTTCCTCTGCCCCCAATACATGGTTTAACTGATTGGTTACTCTCATTTTCCTTCTTCTAAAAATCGCACCTGATTTCTCTTGGAGGCACTTGACTAGATATGAGTCTGACTGAGCCCTGGGTATCAGTACCCTGAGGGTTTTCTCGAATTTGGAGGGCGTGGAAGGTGCTTGTGAACTTTCACCATTTTACACCCCCAGGGGCCACAGGTTGACCTGTGCCCATAGTAGCTGTCTAGTAATGTGTACATGATTGATGGGCACGTAACTGGGGCCAGAATGGAAGCCTGGTTGATTGTCCCTGCTTTGTCAGGGATGGCAGGTCTTGGTGGTGAAAGGATTATGAACAGTGCTATTAAGTAGGCAGAACAATGCCCAGAATTGTTCAGGGCAAAATTGGTCTAACGACAATGAGAATAGCAAATTACCTGATTTCTAGAATAAAAATAGCACTGTAAAATTGAGTTACAAGTTGTAATTTAGAAGTGAGATCATAGTAGTACTTCTGTTCTTTGATAGAGTTTAATGCCGCTTTTGATTTGAAGACAGTAGATGGCAGTGTCTCTCACATTAGAAAAACTGAAGACGGAAACTACATTTAGGTGCTCCAAAGTTGAAGGTAGTAGCCAAGCCAGTTTTCAAGATGAGAAATTAAGCACAGACGCCTTTGTTTTTAAGGAGGAAAAAGCCTGTTGTCATTTTTAATACTTTATATTACACAGTGAAAATATAGCTGATTTGTAAAGTTGAAATCAGTTTCCGTAGAGACACTTTTAGTGCACTTTATTCTTCCAAATATAGGGTGGGGCAAAAGTAGGTTTACAGTTGTTTGTATGGAAAATAATACAATAATTAATAAATAATAATATATGAATTAACTGTGTTTCAGGTACTCACAACTATAAACTTACTTTTGCCCCACCCTGTATGCCCACAGGCTGCCAGCTTCTCTTCTACTTAAAAGGAATAAGAAGACATGACAATAATAAATATGTAGTGTTGGGTGTGGAGGAATGTCCTTTTAAGAATAGTGATCATGGGAATTGTGTGACCATGTGAATGTAGAGGTTGATAAAGAGAAAAGGACGAAATGAATGAAATTTGCTATTTTATGATCAGTATAAGATCACCATGTGGCTTAAACTGTCATCTGAAAATCAAGACACCAGATGTAAGAAGTGAACTTTAGTAGGATTTGCTGTTGTTTGTTTTGTGTGAATTACCGAAAGATAGGCAGATGTGTCCTTTGTCACGAGAAGAAAAGGAAAACCATTTTCAATAGAGGAGGAAAAATTACACTTTTTTGTTTGTTTGCCTATTTTAATTATAAAATTATTTCTCGCATAAGTGGATATAGTGTAAATGAAAGGTATAATCCCTAATGTTTTCAACACTAGCAATATTTCAGCCTCTGTCTTTACTCCTTAACCTATGCGTGATAATATCACAAAGACCCTCAATTTGTCCTCATACAAAGCCAAGTTACCCTGCTGGTTCCAGAGTAATCCTTGCCTCTGGAGATACAGATAATGGTATTGGATTCACCCACTCACTTTGATGTCCACTTAAACAAATTGGGTGAATGGTTGACCCTTACTTTCCAGGTTAAATTAGGTCTGAAGTAGCTTGAATAGACACGGACTTTTAAATGAATGAAATTTTCATATGAAAACATCCATCTTTGCTAGCTGGACACAAGCCTGGTCTTTGTGTCTCTAACAGGGTGGGGACTATATCTTTTTTTCCTTTCCCTTATATCTTAAGTGCCTAGAAAAACACGTGGTACAATGTACCAGCTTCCCTGGTACAAAGTAGATACTACTGAGACTGTTGAATTAATGAGTAAATTTTGAATCCTTTTTCTTTCATAGGCCTTAATTTTGTTGAACAATTTTTGGGGTGCAGAATGGGAGGAAGTTTACTACAGGTTGCCAAAACTGGCCAGTCCCCCTACCCCCCTATATCTTATATCATTTATTTTTTCAATCTAGCTTATAAGAATGCATCATTATTATATGTTTATAATAATGATTACACATATAATTGTTAAATATTCTAGGCTTTTTGTTGTTACTGAAATGTATTCATGCCATTTAAAATATTACAACACAAATGACCAACATTGAAATAAAGATATACTGTCACAGAGGTTTCAGCAAGAACTGGTTCCCAAAGGAACTGGGGGGAGGAAGACAATGAGCAATGTAAGGAAAAATATCAGCATGCTCATATGTTAGGGTCTTGATTAAAGCTAATCTTGTTAGTTTAAGGAAGATTTTTAATTACATGTGTCATTGCATGCAAGCATTCACTATGCCTGGGTTCCTGCTACAAATGTAAGGAATGGAAGGGAATGTTGACTCAGAAACATTGTGTCTATAGCTGTGATGTCCCTAAAAAGACGTAGTTAAGTTCTGTCAATGGAATATTTAAAAAACAATCCTAGGTAATCATTTTAGTGTCACTTTATCTCGCTACTTCCATTACCTTGCTTTATACATTTATTCCATTTACAGTCTTACCGTGTGCCAGGTGCTGGGGCTGTGAAGTCACCACATGGCTTCTGCCTTTGAAATGTTTTCAGTCCCGTGGTAGAGATAGATGTATAGAGAAACATAATAGTGTTCGCAGCACCACTTACAAGGCTATGTAGGAAGAATTGGAACACAGAAAGGACAGGTATCTATTGGGATGGGGGACGGCTGGTAGAGTCAGAGTATTTGTCACCAGATGTGTGTTTTCTGGTAGTTAATCAAAGAGGAAGTCTCTTGTTCCTGAGATGTTGAAATAACCAGTTGTGTTGGATTTACTGAGCAGTAGTCACCAGCATGGCACCTACCTAAGGCATTTTTCCTTAAGCATGGATTTTAGAGCAGAACCTGTGAATAGAATGTGACTGTCCCATACATTTCTTGTTCCAAGGGGACTGGCCTTGCTGTGCCTTTGTCTTTCCATCCCTACTCTCTCTAGTATGGTACTTTGTGTGTTAGTGCTCATTAAATGTCTACAGTGAATGAAATTGTTTGAAGAAAATTCATATTATTTAAGAAATAACTTGAGTAGTGATTTACTTTATAAATATATTTTTTATTTTGTAAAAGACTTACCCTAGAATTAATGTAAGTAACAGCTCCCAAAGGTGTTATATAATTAAGTTTGTAAAAATTTTATTAACTCATGACTTTTCTGCAGTTTATTCCAGTGTATAAAAAGTAAGTTATGTTTGCACAAATACTTTAGATTAATAACCCTTGTGATTTAAAAGTTCGCATTGTAATAACAGTCAGTAATGTTTTGACTGATTGTGAGCCAACAATATGCAGAGATGGATTAAGGTTGGCTGAAACCCTGGGCACAGAAGAAAATATTGGGCCCCTTAAAAAAAAGAGGGAAAATAAAAATACATGCCTTCAGAAGTTGGGGCCCAGGGCGCACGCAGTGTGTGCCCACCGTTAAATCCACCTCTGACAATATGTGTGTTTCTAACAATTGATTTTACTTAACTTTTTGTTTTAGAATTAAGACACTGAGGAAGGAAGTAATCCAGGAATTGTGATTTAAACTTGACATTTTCTTTAGAAAGTAATTGGTTAATACTTAGAGTGAACATTTCTTTTTTTTTTTTTTAAGTTTTATATTAAAAATAAAAAGTCTTTGGGCAGGATGACTTTTTTTGAATGTCATGTTTAATTAACTCCTCCCTTTGTATTATTCCTTTTGAATACAGCTCTAAGAATAAATATTTAAACTTGTGTGATCTTTTCAGATACAGTTAAAAAACTCCAGGACCAAAAACATGACATGGAAAGAGAAATCAAGACACTGCACAGGAGACTTCGGGTAGGATAAACCTTCATATATTAACTCATTAGAAACACAGTTTTTGAAAGTTAAGCACAGGGTAGTCATTGACCATGTTAACATTCATGTTAAGCTTCAAATACAGTTATAATATTGACCCCACTAGGCTTTGGTTAGAAAGCAAATGTCATTTCAGATTGGGACTGGTACTAGATTCTGGGTAAAAGAATGTATACTAGTATTTATGACTGGTAATTTTAGAAAGATGGATTTAAGAAGCAAGCGTGATATTTTGGAAAGAAGGCTTACTAACTCTGGATTATAAAGTATTCTAAACCAAGCCGTTTTCAATAGTCTGTAGATTTGATCATCCTGCCAACAGCAGTGCCACTCTGATGTAGAGGGCGGGGGAAGCTAATTTCATACTCTCGGTCATGCCACAGTTGCTCAACCTGCCTTCACAGTATCAGAACATAGCTTTGGGGTGATGGGTGCTCGGCTTGGGAGTGGGCAGCTGTGGTTGTGGTAGAGGTGATGCCCTGCGGTGGTTTCCCCACACAGCCACGCCCGCATCCGCCATGAGTGTGGGAAGCAGGGGACCATATAGTTCCTTAGCTTCTCTCTTT
Source organism: Mormoops blainvillei (assembly GCA_004026545.1). Classification (NCBI taxonomy): domain Eukaryota; kingdom Metazoa; phylum Chordata; class Mammalia; order Chiroptera; family Mormoopidae; genus Mormoops; species Mormoops blainvillei. Next base: position 184,685 of record PVJD01001353.1, on the reverse strand, counting down.
GTCTCTTTATGATTTTTGTCTGCCTAGTTTAAGTGTAGTGTTTTTCTTCTGGCTTCCTTTTCCTTTTCCTTTAATTTTGGGTTTTTTTTCCTGTTAGTTTTTGATGTCAGGATATTTATAGTGGTTCACTATAAGGTCTTTCAGTATGGTTCATACATCATTATCTGCCTTCTTGAGCCTTTCAGAGGTAAAGCACTGTGATTGTGGACAATATGTTTATTTTCATAAGACTTGCTTTAACACTTGAATTAGGAAGAAAGGCTTGATGTTATCATCATTAATATTTACTGAGCACTTTTTGAATGCTTGATGCCTCAGTAGACAGATAACTAGAAAATCTTTTCCTCATTAAGAACAAGTTCAATAATAATAATTGCATTACCTGTCAGTTATAGGTAATAGCAATTCTCTGGGATTTAAAAGAAATTTATCATCATTTGGGACAGTGCATTACAGCAACTTAATGATAAACACATTTTACCATTTTTAAATAAGTCTTTATTGCTCTCTTTTGGAAATAAAAATTTAGTTTTTTAATATAGGAAGAATCGGCAGAATGGCGGCAGTTTCAAGCTGATCTTCAGACTGCAGTGGTTATTGCAAACGACATTAAATCTGAAGCCCAAGAGGAGATTGGGGATCTGAAGCGCCGGTTACATGAGGCTCAGGAAAAAAATGAGAAACTCACAAAAGAATTGGAAGAAATAAAGTCACGCAAGTATGTTTTGAGAAACCAGTAGTGTACATATGTTTCAGTAGAGCACACTTAAGTCCCAGTTTTGTCACGTACATATTAGGGTAAGAACATGGGGTTTGACACTAGTGTGACTGAGTTTGGATCTAGTGGAGGCTACTTTACTTTTCTGGCCTCATTTTATGATACTTTTGAAATAGCACAGACTATGTGGACCTTTCAGAGTTGTCAGTGTCCATAATCATAACATCTCTGGAGAGGGCCACATTCTAGCCCTATGGCCTTTCTTTAGATTGTAGTCTTGTGATTAAGGATGTAGACTCTAGAGGCACACAGACTTGTCTCTGGCCAGCTCTGCCTCTTCCTAGCTGTATGATCTTGGTCAGGGACCTCAGTTTGTTCATCTTTAAAATGAAGACACTACTACTTGCTTTACAGTGTTGTTTGTAAGGCTTAGATGAGGTATGTCTATAGGACCATGATGAATATACTTTAGCTAGTATTGTTAGAGACCCAAGTAAAGAATACAAAGTGAATTTCTCCCCGTCACTCACTTGAGGAGTTTTCATTTGTTTTATACATATAACCACATGAATCTTCCATAGTAATATTTTTTCCTCATCTGACATAGGGATCATTGGAAACCCATAAAAAGTATTCAATGAGATGACATTAAGTGACATGCTCAGAGTTTTTCACTGAGACTCTTATCTACGAATAGGGGAGAGTAGTTTGTGTGTTTGAAGTTATTATTAAGAATTTGATTATTCATTACTTTGACTAATTCTTAAGTAGGCATAGGGAAAAAATTTAGAAAAATATTAACAGACTATCTTCGAAAAGCTGTCATATTTTATTGTTGCCAATTCTAGTAGATAGTATTGCTCAAACACCTTTCTTTGGCTTCCTTAAGCAGAACATGGAATGAGGTAGAAGATTACTGTTTTTCCACTGATTTAAAACTCGTATTACATTACCTTTTTTTCCCTATATAGTATTAAATGGATTTTGTACCAGAAATTCTCCATTCCTTTTCTTTTTAAAAAAAATTTTTCAAAGAGGGGAAGTGAGGGAGAGAAATATCAATGTGTGGTTGCCTCTCGTGCGCCCTCCAACTGGGGACCTGTTCTGTAACCCAGACATGTGCCCTGACTGGGAATTGAACCAGTGACCCTTTGGTTCACAGGCCAGCACTCAATCCACTGAGCCACACCAGCCGGGGCAGAAATACTCCATTCATTAAGTTAACCTGTGTGACTGAAATTCTACTCTTAAAGAATCATTCCATTGGATACTGAAAGCCTCTCACTCTTTGAAACACATATTTAAAGGAAGTGTGTTAGTGTGTTCTGAAAGAAGTAGCATCTTGTAGAGTAGCAGTTCTCATGAGGTCTGTGAGGTCAGTTTTCATAATAGTACTGACATGTTTGCTCTTTTCACTATGTGACTTTTGCACTGATTGTGAAAAGCAGATGTAAGTTGTTGATGAATCAAGGCCTTGGCACCAAATTATACTCACAGTCATTGTACTCTTCACCAGCACACACTTGCATTTTAAAAAGTGCAAGTTTCACTTAAAGATGTCCATGATGAAAGCAGTAAGTTATTAATATTATTAAATTCCCGTCCTTGAGTATATTATTTTTAAGGTTCTGTGTGATGAAATGGGAAGTACACATAAAGTACTTCTGCATGTACCCAAGTATGAGGTTGTCTGGAGGGAAGTACATGTGATTGTTTTAGTTTAAGCTGTTTTTGTTTCTTTTTTAATTCATTTAACACCAGTATTACTTGAGACTGAGTGACAGACTTAACAATGGATATTCAGACTTTGGTATTTGGTGGCCGTTTCTCGAATATGATTAAGAGAGCCTTTCACTTCAAGGAAAACAACTGACAGTATTTTGTGCCGGTGATAAAATGTGAGCATTCAAGTGAAAGTTAGGATTTTGGAAACCTTTTATGTACCATTGCGGGCTTGGCAGCTTTCCATATTTAAAGAGTTTCCTGATGATATCATTGGTGATATTAACAAATGTGCCTTTTTAAAAATAAATGGTATAATGACAGGCGTCAACATTTGGAAAATTCATAAAACTCAGTGAACCAATATTTTCCATATGACCAGTGCATGATGTAACACAATCATGTATAGGTAAAAGATACATTCAAAGCACAAGATGGACCCCAGGGGATTTTGATGGATATAGTTTCAGATTCCACATTGCAACTAAATTTTAAGAAACTACCACTTATTCCATTTTGGTTTAGTATCAAGGAAGAATAACCACAGTTATCAAAAAACCCCAATTACACATTTTAAGATCAGTAAAATTTTCTTTCCTTTTTCAGCCGCATACCTGTGTAGAACCTGCTTTTTTCTCACATCACCATACATTGAATGTACAAGAAATAAGAACCCAGCAGTATTCTGTGAAGCCAGATATTAGATATGCAAAAATATAAAAACACTACTGTTCTTATTAATATTTTTTTGGTTTTGAAAAATGTAGACGTTTTCATAAAGTCCTGGGTTTATTTTTATTTTTAGATTCATTAAATATTTTAAATACTTCTTAGGTTTACTTTCTAATATGGTAAATGTCAGTAAATATAACCTACATAAAGAAAAGCTCTTGGGGGTCCTCAGTAATTTTTAAGAGTGGAAATGAGCTCTAAGACCAAAAAGTTTGATAATTACTGTTGTACCTTCTTTATTAAAACTTTTGATTGTATATACTGAGGCCAAAAAAAAAAAACCTCTCAAAAGAGCCAAATGACAAATTTTCCTAAAGACTGGCTTCATTTTTGTTCACCTGTGAACTTACTCAATAGTTACATGTACAAACTCTGCAGTTGAAATTTCTTTCCAGATGAAAACTTTTGTGCTACCTCAGTGAATTAGAGCTGGCCAAAAACAAAGTACAGTTGATTTTTTTAGATGACTCATGATCCGTTGCAGTTAGCATCTAGGTAGGACTCGTTCGTGTTACTAATGTGGGCTCAGTCCTTTTTTTTCCTTTGAGAAATTCTGTTTGGAGACCACAGCAGCTTTTTAAATTTTATTTTAAAAGTGTGGGCCTTGATTTCATTTCTTTGTATTTCCATGTGTACACATGGCGTATTTGATAGAGCCAGTATAGATTATCTGTACGCATTGGTGAGTTCCCAGACTCTCCTGAGAGGGGCCAGGCCTTCTCAGCAGTTCAGAACCTTGCGATCCTCAGTTCTGAGTCAGAGTCTTGGCCAGTCCACCTTCCATTTTACTGCTAATCAATTACTGATGTCCTCACCTTACACTTAACTCAGATGAAAATGGAAACTGATGGTTACTTAACCTACTTAGGATAACCTGATATAAAAATTTTAATACCATTTCCTGGAATTTACCAAGCAAATGAGAATATTAGACCAAGTAATTTACTCAGCTCAACTGGTAGTATTTTTTATTTTAAACCGATACTTTTAAATGCTTTTCAGTTGGGAGGGGAAAATGTGTATATATATAAAAAAATGCCCTGATTTCTATATTGTTTTCAGGCAAGAGGAGGAGCGAGGCCGGGTATATAACTACATGAATGCTGTTGAGAGAGATTTGGCAGCCTTAAGGCAAGGGATGGGACTGAGTAGAAGATCCTCGACTTCCTCTGAGCCAACCCCTACAGTAAAAACCCTCATCAAGTCCTTCGACAGTGCATCTCAAGGTAATTCTTATACATCGTGCCAAGAGTAGGCAGTCATACTCACTTACCGTAGATTCTCTGGTCTAGTTTGATATTCTTTATAGCCTTACTCTCTGAGTCTCCTGAAATTTCATGTAATATTAATGAGTTAGTCTTACTAAGAGCTGTTTTTAACAGCAAATTTGGGAAATCTTCAGTTTCAGAGATCTTGGTCTCAGACTTGTGCCTTACCCCATGCGGAGACGTGTTTTCACACAAGCCCGTGACTTTGAGAACCCTCTCTGTGCTGAAAAACTTTCAGATGTATGACTTCAGCCCTTTCCCTTCCTCTGAACTTTTTCAGGCCTATATACTCAAATGCCTGCTGACATTGATGTTCAGGTATTTCCTAGACATCTCATTATGTCCAAAACCAAATCTTATCCTTCAGCTTCAGTCTTTTCTCTGTATTAATGACACATCATTCCACCCAGTTACTTAAGCCAGAAATCTAGGAACCTTCCTTCTTCTTTAAACCCTTCTTCCTCACCTCTATGTCTAATCCATTAGCAAGTCGTCTTGATCCAGCCTTCAACATGCATATCTTGGCTTTGTCTACTTCTCTGCATCTCTAGTGGCACAATCAACTACTAGTTCAAGCCACCATCAACTATTAATTTCATTAACCTCCTAATTAGTCTCCTTGTTTTATTTCATGGTAGATCTTTTATCTAAAATTCTTTACTTTATTATAGTTAGAATGAAATTCAGCTTCCCAGATGCCTACGTGGTTTGACCCTGCTGTCCTCTTACTTCAGTTGAACCACTTTTCCTCCTCCCTCTACACTCCAGCCGCATTGCACTTTGGGTCCTGAAACAAGCCAGGCTCTATATCATATAAGCTTTTTTCTGCCTGTAAGCACATCCTCCCCACCTTGAAGTGATTGGCTCCTTTTCATCCCTCTAACTTCCTCAGCTCTGGGAGAGGGAAAGGGATGAAGTTTTTAAAAATTAATAATTATATTGTGCCTTAAAACTTAAATTTTCATCTGGAAATTCTTTAAACATCATAATAAGCGTTATTCTAATTCACTCTAATAAGGGTAGAATATCTAGAATCTATATATTCTTTGACTATATGCAAAATCAGTTTTCTTTCACTTAAAATCAGAGCAAAAGTCAGTGTTATTCTCTCACACACTTTTGATACAGATATTTTGCAGTACAATAAGGAAGTATCAGTATCTTCCAATTTAAAATGCCATATTCATAGATGCCAAAGTTTTGCATATGATACTGGAACACACGCAAGTTTTCAGTATAATGTTAGAAACAAATGGAAAACCTGGAAATTGCTTAATGCCCCATTAAAATGGTTAAGTCAGTTGTGACCCATTAAGTAGTAGAATACTATGCATCCTTTAATAAGGATGAGGTATACCTCAAAGCACTGATATTAAAATGTCTGCAATCCTTTATAACAAGTTGAAGACCACTGATATACAGTGTGGTCTCATTTTGGTTTGGTTTTGTTTTTTAAAGATTTTATTTATTTATTTTTGGAAAGGGGAAAGGAGGGAGAAAGGGAGAGAAACATCGATAGGCTGCCTCTTGCATGCCCCCGACTGGGAACCTGGCCTGCAACCCAGGCATGCACCCTGACCGGGAATCAAACCAGCACCCTTTCAGTTTGTGACATGATGCCCAATCCACTGAGCCACACCAGTGAGGGCTCATTTTATTTTTGAAAGTACCCAGGTATTTTCATTGAAAGTGAAAAAAGATGCACTCAGTACTGCTCTTAGTGGCTACCGCTATGTAATATGTGTAATATATGAAAGAGGACTTTGAAAACTAGGATATTCTAAAAAAAAATGATAATGGAATCTCTGCACTAAATTAAAATCATGCAATTATTGAAAATATTAATAAAATGGGCTTTAATGCAAAAAGTTAATCTACTTCTATACTGACCTTTTTAAAAAAAAATTTTATAATAAAATACATCTGAATGACCTAGCAATTCACTCCTAGTTATACACTCAAAAGAAGTGAGCATAAATATTCAGACAAATGTGGAAACAACTCAAATGTCCATCAGCTGATGAATGGATAAACAATATGGTTTAGCCATATGATGGAATATTATTTAGTAGTAAGAAGGAATAAAATACTGATATACAATACCATGTGCATAAACCTTGAAAATATGCTAAGCAAAAGAAGTCAAACACAAAAGGCCACATGTACGATTCCATTTACATGAAATATGCAGAATAGGTAAATCCATAGAGACTGAAAGCAGTTTGGTATTTGCCAGAAACTGGGAGAAGTAGATGCGGAATGACTGCTTAGTAGGTACTGCGGTTCCTTTTGGGGTATTGAAGTGTTTTGGAGCTAAGTAGAGATAATTATAGTTGCTAATTAGGTCCTAAATGCCATTGAAATGTACCTTTAAAAATGGTACATTTTGTACCTTTAAAGGTACAAAAATGTTATATCATGGGAATTTTATCTTAATAAAAAATACATCTAAAAATAACAGTTCTAGCTCTATGTACTCAGCTACGTAAAAAGGTCTACAGTGATCTACTTCATCTTGCCCCATGTGATGTGTCTGATTGCATTCATGTGTCCCATTTTGATTTTAATTTGGCTTCAAATGAATAACCATTGTTATGCACCCCCTACTAGAATCTGTGCTAAGACCAAGTACCTAGAAGTGAATAAATTATGGATCCTACTTTTGAACAGTTCAGTTGAGAGAGGAAGACTGATACATGAGCATATAATTAAATATCCATGCATTAAATGCAAACCAGAAAATACATGTGAAGTGATAAACTCCACAGGGGGAGGTGAGCAAAGATGAGCAGGAGCCCAGCTTTCCTTTGTTTAATACAGATAGTGAACATGCACTACATTTCAGGCTTCTCACCTGACATAGTTACAGAAATATCCCTCTTGGGTTCTCCTTTTATACTGGATTTCATTGATTTATGGAGCACTTTAACCTTTAGTTAACTAAGTAGCAAAAGAGAAATGATTGACAAAATCAGGGTTGTAAATAAACACAACTACTCTAAGGGAACAAAAAAATCCACCTGGTGGTGGGAGAGGCTGGCTTCTGGGCACCGTTCTGAGTGTTCGTGAAGGTTAGCATTGGTCTGGACAGTTTCTAGGGAAGCTGAGAGCATTGGTTAATTTGTTGAAACCGTAAGAGGAGATCAGTTACAAAAGCTTGTACTGTGCCATGATGGGTTTATTATGTATCTATTTGTTCGTTGATTTTCTAGTACCAACCCCTGCTGCAGCTGCAATTCCTCGAACACCTCTGAGTCCAAGTCCTATGAAAACCCCCCCTGCAGCAGCTGTCTCCCCTATGCAGGTAAGTGCCTGTGACTGCAGAGGCTCTGGAGTCTCAGCATTTGAAAGGTAGCCCTTCGAAGTCAGGGGAGGGGGAGACTAATGACCATCATGTGAGGAATATAGTTGGGGGTTTTTTCCCTAAAGTACGTAATTGAAATAAATTACGTTAATTGCCAATGGTGTTATTCTAAAAATCTCTAATAGTGATAACTAACAAGTATTGAACACTTACTGTATGTTCTACACTGTTCCAGATGCTTCATAATATTCACTCATTTAATCCTTATAACAACTCTGTTGGGTATTCGGTACTGTTCTTATCAGTAGTTTTCACATGTAGAAACTGAGGCCCAGAAGGGTAAGCAAGTTGCTGAAGGTCATACAATTAAGAAGTGGTAGAGCTGGAATTTGAACCTGGGGAGTGTGGCTTCAGAGACTGTGCTTTTATCCACAATACTAAAGTACTTCTCAAGGTTGAATATGTAGTTGGCATGTCTCAGCCTCTACTTCATAACAAATCACTTCAAAATTTGTGGCTTAAACAGCAGTTTTATTATTTTTCACATTTCTCAGCCTTGACTAGGCAGTTCTTTGTTGGCTTTGCCTGGGCTCACTTTAGCAGCTGCACCTAGCTAGAGGTTGGGCTGGGTCCTGGGCTCAGCAGATATAGCTGTGCTACTCTCTCCACGTGGTCTTTTCTCTGAGGCTCCTTCACGGCATGGTGTCACGAGCTCCAAGAGAGTAAAAGTGAAAGTTAGCAAAGCCTGTGAAGACCTAGGCTTGGAAGTTGGACCATGTTACTTCTGTCCCATTTGTTTCAGCTAAGTCATAAGGCCATCCCAGATTCAGGGTGGGAGAGTCAGCATAAGGCATGAATTCAGAGAAGTGTGATTCATTGTGGGCTGTTTTGTAGCCATCTAGCACAAGGGCATTGCTGACCCATTACAAATAGGTTTCAGAAGGTGCTCTTCCTCGCCATTCTGGAAATGCAAACCAGAAGCAGCAGATGGCTGTTACTCTGTAGAGCTCAAGTGGCCCTCTCAGTATGTCTTTGCCAGTAAGCCAGTTTTGGAAAGAGTGGCTGAAGTAGAGTTTTTCCACATAAGTGAGAGTAGCCAAAGGAAAGACGGCCTAAAACCTATCACCCTGTGATATAGGGTAGCCGTGGTGTAAATCTTTTCCTAAAAAAAAAAATGGGCTTGGGAGCACTTTCTTTGAGTGGAGCCATTTGTGCTTATTTATAACTACTGGCCATTTCTTTGGTAAGTAAACTTTTTAACTTTTTTCTTTGTAAAGTTTAAGTGTGCTCCCTCTGCATTTGTGATGTTGCAAGTTAGTGGCTTTGCATTTATATTTATGTAGAACTCAAAATTTAAAAGGAAGGCAAAGGGCATTCCATATTTCATCTATAATGAGCTTTTTATATGCTCTATTAATTAAACTTCTAAAGACCTAAAGATATAAATAAAAGCAAAGTAAAAGTACATAATATAATAAACTGAGTGTTAGTTGAAGTTTAATGGACTAGGCATCACTGTAAATCTTTGTAAAAATAGGTGAAAAAACTCATTTTAACTTGAGAAAACTAATAACTACAAGCCATATTCAGTAGCTTTTTAGTACTTCATTAGTTAGCACAGTTCTTCTCAAACCTAATTGTGCATAAAAATCATGTAGAGAGTTTTTTAAACACATAGATTCCCAGGCCTCATCACAATAGGTGAGAATCTCTGGGGAGTAGGGCCTAAGAAGATTGGAAGTGTTAGTTTTTCAAAACTCCCTGGGTAGGAATTCCACTTCTGGCTGTGAAGGAGTAACAGACTTGATTATTCTGCCACCACAAACAACTAGGAAGCTGGATAAAATAATAGGAAGCAGACCTTATACAACAGGCAGTATAAGACGGGGTTCGATAAATAAAAGTTAAGAAATACGTTAAATCCTGCTGTGGCCCACACTTTTCCTGTTGGCAGTTTCCAGATGGTGGTACAGGGCAGATGAGTCCACATGGAGCAGGAAAGGAGAAACCAACTGGACCTGAGGAAACACACAGATCAGTGTTTAGGAAAATGAGAGTGCTAGAATTTGTGGGCAGAGTACCTGGGAGAGAGAAACTACACAGAAGAGGGGGTGTAGAACTATGTAGTGGTATCCTTTTGAGCCTTTGCCTGATTGTCGGTCAGCACATGTAGTGTGAAGCCCTACAAGGCTGGGCAAGAACAATTCCCCAGGAAAGAACAGTTGCCAGGGAGCTATAGACAGATGCTTCCCATAGTTCCCCATAGTTCCCCATAGTTCCCACCGGCCACTGTGGAAAAACCACTTTGAATACTTGGAGCATTCGTTAGAAACTGCCAAGGGCTATAATGTAAACCAGACATAAATAGTTCTAGTGTAAACAGTATTCTAGACCTGCCCTAAATGACCTTAAAAATAAGCCTCAGAGGACCAAGGAGATCCATAAGTAACTGTGAGCGGCCTCTACAATGCTTCGCAAGACCTGCACCTCCTGGTGGTCATGCTCTGTGCAACCTGCACCTCTGGAGAACTGGCTGTACTCCATGGCTTGCTTCTGGTGAATGGAATGTGGCAGAAGTGATAGGATGTCACTTACAGGATAAGGTTATGAAAAGATTAACTTCTGCCTTGAGTTTTCCTTTTGCTTACTATTAGATCTAGTCACTCTAGTAAACAATTGGAAATTGAAATACTTAGCAATAAATTTAATAAAACATTGCATAAGACCTGTACAGTGAACACTATAAAATATTGCTGAAAGAAGTTAATGAAGTAATAAATGGAAAGATACATTATATCCCTGGATTGGAAGACTCAGCATTGTTCATATTTTACAGTTCTCCCTCACATTAATCTGCAAATTCAACACAACCCCAGTTACAATCTCAGAAAGCCTATTTGTAGAAATTAATAATATCATTTTAAATTCGTATGGAAATGTAAAGGACCCTAAATATTTAAAGCATCAGTGGGGGTGTGGGGAGAGAAACAAATCTGGAGGACCTGCACTACCTGATTTTAGCACTTAAAGTAACTAAGGCAGTGTGGTGCTGACATAAGTTTAAATGTAGATATTAGATCCGTAGACTAGATAGAAATCCATAAATAGCTCATTTAATTTTCAACAAAGGTGCCAGGGTAGTATAGTGGGAGAGGGCTTTCCAGCAAAGGATTCTGGAACAACTAGATATCCATATGGGAGAAAAAAGTAACCACAGCGTTACCTCATGGCATTTAGAAAAATTGAGACTGACTGTAGACATAAATGTTAATAGCTGAAACTACAAAACTTCTAGATGAAAACATTAGAGAATATCTTCATGATTTTAAAGAGGGCAATGATTTCTTATTTAGGACACAAAAAAGAGTGAACCATACAAAAATGAATAAATTGGACATCAAAATTTAAAACTTCTCTGAAAGACATTGAAAAAACAAAAAGATAAGTTATAGAATGGGGAGAATATATTCATAATACAATTATCCATCAAAAGCCTTATATTTAAAGAAGACTTATTTGTCTTCTTGGTTGAAGACAACCTAGTAAATAATAAACAAAAGACATGAAAAATCCTTACGAAAAGAAGATACAAAAATGGCCTAGAAGCACATAAAAATATGGCCAGCATCATCAGGATTAGTAAGCGCATCATTGGGGAAGTGAAAATTAAGTCCGCAGTGAAGTCCTTACACAATCCATAGAAGGGCTGAAATAAAAAGACCATATCAGGTGTTGGAAAGGATGTGGAGAACTCGCACATTTCTGCTCAGAATATGAAATGTGTACTTAGAAGTTAGCCAGATAAAAAAGAGCTGGGGCCTGAGAAAAAGCACACAGATGGTGAACAGCATGGTCTATGTGGAAATAAGCAGTTTGGTGGTATTTGAACATTGTGTAGAGGAGGCAGGAAATGAAGCAGAAGAAATGAGAGGTTTTAAGAATTTGGTGAATACTTCTGTCTGCATGCAGAGGGATGTATGTATAAGACTGGATTGAGGAAGCTGGTGACAAAACCTATGGAGGGTTGTATTAAGGCAGTGGTAGTAGAAGAGAAGAGTTAGAGAGTAGGTGACAGAATTGAGATCTATTTGGAACCAGGGCATGGATTGAATGGCCGATAAAAGTACAATAGGAGCACTTCTATTTCTCTGATTGGTATGTGATATTTAAGAATTCTCTTTAAACAAATATAATCTCATTATTTTGAATACCAGTGGTTGCAGGGGTCAGTTATGTGGGTTCAGGGAGAGGGGGAGGAACTCTCAAAGGGCCATAGGAGGAATCCTCGTGGGGATGAAAACATTTTGTCTGTACCAAAATCTTGGTTGTCATGTTATACTATAGATTTACAAGATGTTATCTTTGAGGAAAACTGAGTAAGGGACACACGGGATCTTTCTGTTCTAAAGTGGTATATTGATCACATTATATGCCAGAGAGAAAGAGAGAGAGAGAGAATGAATGAAAATTAGTTTTAGCCTTAAAACAATTTGGAAGGGATTGTGCAAGTCCATAAGTAAATATTTACTCTCTGCAACTTTCTTTGTGAATCCCAGCTCTAGATTTAACCTAACTTTGATACTGTTTATCTTATGGTTTCAGAGACATTCCATAAGTGGACCAATTTCTACATCCAAACCCCTGACAGCCCTGTCAGATAAGAGACCAAACTATGGGGAAATCCCTGTTCAAGGTACATTATCTCACATGTTTCAGTATTTTACTTTTATTATTAATTTTTAAATTCTGACCTGTTTTGCCTAACTAAATTGTTTTCTTTGTTCGTGACATTATTTAAACCAGCCTCGTATACATCTTTATCAGAAGTTTACTAATAATATGTCTTAATTACAAATGCAAAGGTTAGTTATTAGTAAGCGCGTCTTGGCAACTCTCTTCTAGTATCATGGTAAGTAATAGAGAGTTGCTCTTGCTAGGCACTGTGTTTTCATAGTTTTTCGTGGTGTGTGGATTGTCATCCGCATCTTACAGGTACTAAAAATGAGGCGTCACAAAGTACCTTAATGTAGGTTAACATAGTCACTGGACAGTAGAACTGGCAGCCTGACTCCAAAGTTCATTTTTAAATCTCTGTTCTGTCTATTGTTGTTCACAAGAAAAAACTGAGACTCTAGAAGATGAAGTCCAGCAATTCTTTTCTGCACTTGTGAAGGGACTTGCCCATTTTCACACAGCTCTTTATGGTAGAGCCAGCACCAGGTCAGGGCTCCTTCTCTTACCCACACTGGAAAAATGGTTTGTGGCATTGGCCTGGTGCTGTGGAAAGCAGCACTTCATTGGGGATAGGTGTAGAGATGCTCATCAGGTGTGCGCCTCACTCAGGAGCCTTGGGCTTCTCTTACCTCCATGTGTTTGTGCATTCTCTCCACTGTAGAAGTTAGGTGTTAGGCTTCACAGGTAAGACGACAAGGTTTTGACAGGTGTGGGGAAGAAATAAGCGGACTTGTGAGAATACTTCCATTAAAGAACCTAGAAGGACTGGCCCCATTGGTTTCATGGGCTCCATGTACCACCAGTGCAGGAAGAGTTCAGTTGGCACTGGAACTGGTCCTATACCTGCCAGTCCTGAGTGTTCAGATAAGCAGGCTGTGCACACATTTATGTGACAATGGAAGTTGGTATTGCTTTCTCTGTACACAGACTTGCTTTCTACCCTGTTCCTTGGCTTCTGGTTCTTTCATTGATTGTGACATACCTTTCCTCCCCATAGAAGGTCCTCTTGCAGTGGGAACAAATAGTGGAAGTTTTAAAGTGTCTCTTTATATCTTAACCCTGTTCCCAGCTTCACCTCCCAGATGGATCCATCAAGGATTATGTATGTGTATGGTGCATAGATTACCAGCCCCACACGTCCTGCCTGCTGACCTGTTTGGTGCTGTTTCCTTGTCCGTAAATTGGGAATAATCACAAATTCCTAGCTCATGGGATTCTTAAGTCCCTCCCTTCCTGGTTCTCTTAAACCCTGCAGTCAGGCTTTTACCCGTAACCATTCCATCAAGTTCTTTGTATTGAGGTTGCCAGTCATATTATGTCACTAACCCAGTCAGCTCTCAATCTGAATCTGCCGTGAACGGTCAGCAGCATTCGGCTCTGTTGAACTCTCCCTTTCCCAGGATGTTTGTTTTGGTTTTCATGGCACCACACTCTTGCATCTTTTCTTTCCTCCGTGGCTGCGTCTCCATCTTCTGCACTCGTTCCTTCTCCCTGACTAGTAAGTGGTGGTATGCCCCAGAGCTCAGTCCCTAGGCCTGTCTTTCTCTCTGTCTGTACTCACTCTGTTATTGTATCCTGTCTGTTTCTACTTTTAACTACTGTTTTTATTCTGAGAACTGCCAAATTTCTATGTCCGCCCTGTTCCTCTTCTCTGGACTCTAGATTCATGTATCTAGTTGTCTGTGTGACATCACCATTTTGATGGTGAATACTCTCAGACTGAGGTTGTCCAGGATAAGATTCCTGCAGTTTTCAAACTTGTTCAGCCTTAATCTGCCTTTGGTACCTCAGTTAATGGCAGTTCTATTTTTCAGAAACTTTGGATTCATTCTTAATTCCGTTTGGAATCATATCTTAGACTCCACACTTGAGACCTGTTTAGTTCTTTAGGAAACACCCCTGGCCCTACTTCCAAAATACAGCCAAAATTGGAGCATCACTCTTCTCCCCACCGCCACCTTCTCAGTCAGAAGCACCCCTGTCTCTCACTTGGAGTCTGGCAAAAGATTTTCTAATCCCTCTTCCAGTCTATTCTTAACCCTACAGCGAGTGTAATCTTGAAAAATATAAATTGGAACCTGTCACTTTACTCAGAACCCTCCACTGGCTCCTGTTTCTTTCAGAAGAGCTAGAGTTCCTGTAGCAGCCTCCAGACCCTCCTGGCCTGGCCTCAGGTTGCCTCTCTAGCCATATCACCTTTCTCTCTTGGTCACTCTGCCCAGCCACACTGGCTTCTTTGCTATCCTGGGTAGCAAGGAGGTTACCTTGCTACCTCACACACCTGACTTAGCAACTTTATCCTGGCTTTTCCTCTTCCGGAACACTTGTCTAGGAGGACGGCTTACTTCTGCAAGGCTTCGCTCAAATTTCACCTAGGTGAGGTCCTGAGCACCATGTTTATCATTAAAATCCACTGTGTCTTCCATACACTTCTTTCTCTGAAATCTCTCTCTTTTTTAATGTTAGCATTTATCCCTTCTGACATACTCTATAGTTTACTTATCTATAACTTTTAATGGTTTTCTTCCATTCCCCTAGGTTGTGAGGTCCATGAGATCAGGGTATCCTGAGCACCTATAGTAGTTTTGGGCTCTTGATAAAAAATTATGAAATGAGTGAAATAGAGAGTTAAAGCATTTAAAATACTGAGCACAAATTTTAGCCCATAGTAAATGTTCACTGTTAGATTTTATTACCGTGTGTGAACTTTTTCTTAGTAGCAAATGTGGCTAAGAATGATGGCTCTTAATAGTCCACTAGTAAAACATTTTAGTTCATTGTAAAGCAGCTGAGGTCTGCAGGGTTTTGCTTAACTGCCAACTAGTGGCTGTGAGAGGGCGTCAATACACATGTTTTGGGCATCGTAAAGGAGCTGCATGCATTGAGAGCAAAGATGGCAGCCGAGCGTTCAGGAACCGTACCACTCCCCTGCCGATTACGTGTGCCCCAGTTCTGTCAATAAAGTCAGCCTTTTGATCTGCAGTCACAGTCAGCTACAGTTGGAGCCAGGACGCCACAACCTTTGAGAATGTGTATAACCCTGGGCCAGTGACAGCACTGTGGAAGTAGCCCTTATCTGGAGAGCATTGAGGTGATCCTGGGACACCAAAGAATACCGAGTCCCCAGGCCCTCATTGGCCCTGGAGGAAGGCAGGGATACTCCAGTGAGAAATGATTCAGGGCTTTCCCAAACCTCCTGAAGCCAACCCTCGGGGCCCTCTCCCCTTTTGACTGCTACCCTCCAGACTCATCCTAATTGGCTCACAGCAGGTCAAAGTTTACCAAGGAAAGCCAGCACCAGCAGTGTTTCTCAAATTTACCTATTGATAAGACTTACCTGAGTCACTTGGTAAAATATGGAATCCTGGGCCTTATCTGAGATCTGTTGACATGGACTCTCCAGGAAAGGGAGTTTGGAAACTTCTTTTTCAGAAGAACCTCGGGTGTTTTTTTAGGAAAGAATAAATTTGGGAAATTAGGAAATTACACAAGAATTTTTGTTTCATTATTCCTGTTGCCTTGGCTCTTGTGGGTGGGGAATGGGGTGTGGAAGGTCTGTGAACCGAGGTTATTGAAGACACAGATTAAATGTGTTGTGTCTCTGGGACCTGCTGAATCAAATCTTTTTTTTGGCTTTCCTCACTTTATTATCTGGTAATGTATCAAATGATAGTGCCATTGGGCATGGAGTATGTGTGGTCAGTCTGTGTTAATGCTGGTCTAATTCTCCACTTCAGCCTGTTATAATGCCTTAATGGGGTTTAGTGGAAGCATTGCAAATACAGAAGACAGAGAGAAACACACTTAGATGAATTTTTATCTGAGATTTTGTTGATAGTGTGATCTTATCTTACACAGTCACTAGGGAAAGAAACCACTTACAAAACAGATAAGAGAGTAGAATTTCCGAACTCTGTCTTGAAATACTTTTCTTCCTTGATTGTCTCTTTTATCTTGGCATGAGTCAAAAAACAGGCTATAATTTTCATTTTGAAAGTTTTGATGGCTTCATTACTGAAATTTAAAAATGTCCTGCCTCTTGTTCTGCTACACTTATATCAGAGAATTATTTGTTGTTGTTTTTCCAGTTTAGTATAATAGGTGTGTTTTTTTTGTTCCGTTTTAGCGTCATGCTTGTATATCAGTTGCAGGAGGATGTTTCAGACCAGGGAAATCTTATTATAAATGGACTAATCAAATGCTCTTTTGTTATTAATGTCAACAGTTGAATTAAATGGCTAGGGTCATGATTGGTGCCGCCTCAGTGAGTCTTTATAAACAGATGTGAATTAGTGTTTGTGGCCAAAGCAGGAAAGGATAGATCCATTACCAGGTACATAGATACAGGTAGTTAAAAAGTTCTTTACTGTCCCCATTTGCACAGTGATCTTAAAAGGCCTAGAGTGTTAAATGGTGGTTCACGTGATGGTTCAGGTGACTGGAGAGCCTGGGGTTTCCCAGTATCAGTGTGACCTTGTGAATGCCATGTGTGTGCCATCAGCTCAGACACATGGACATCTGACAAAGTTGATTAGTCTAAGTGTAGTCATGTTCCTAAAGAAAGTCATACTGTTATCTGTGCAAATTTTATTAGTTGAGGCTTAGAGATAATAAAATTTCTAAAAACTTTAGCATTTTGGAAAAATTGATTTATAAGGGCACATATAATACATGTGACACAAATTTAGGACATTTTACTAAAAAGCTTGATCGTTGTTAAAAGTTACTGTCTCTTTTAAGTTAAAATTTAAAAAAAAAAAGCCTTTCATTTAAAAAGTTCCATAGCATTTTTCCTTCTCCAAAGGGTAAATCTAAATCAGATTCTGGCTCAGCCCTCGCAGGGAAACTGCTAGGAGAAATTCAGGTAGAAACGCTGCCCTCCTGTATTTATAGTCTAATGGATATCTCTTCACTTCTAAACCCTCCCACCCCCATTTTCCTTCTCTTCTGTATGGTTCTTGATATTTGTCTTGATAAAGCAAATAAAAAAAAAGGTAACTAGGCTCATATTTTTCTAAAATATTATTATGAAAATTTTCAGGCATACAGAAAAATTGAAAGAAATCATATAGTAAATATCCACATCTCACTACCTAGATTCTATAGCATTTTCCTATATTTTCTCTTTAAGAAAATTTTTTTTAAAGTTAAATTTATTGGGGTGACGTTGGTTAATAAAATTACATAGGTTTCAGGTATACTCCTGTATTCTCTTTCTCACATATTCAGTCGTCTAATCTATCTGTCTTTTGTTTTTCTTTTCAAAATAAATTGTAATCAGTGCACTTGAGTGTACATTGCAGTATTTAAGGTTTTCTCTCTGTCTTTAAACTCAAAAGAGATAAATTTAAACTTAGAGAAGAGTTGCAAAAATATTAGAGCTCTCTTAAAACCTTCACACAGATTCCTTTATGTGAATATCCTACATAACCATAGAATAATTATCAAAAATAAGAAATTAATATCATTGAAATGTTAACCTAAACTACAGGCTTTATTTGGATTTCACCAGTTTTTTTCACCAATGTTCATTTTCTATTCCAGGATCAAATCCAGGACCCCACTTTGCATTATGTTGTCTTATCTCCTTAAGGCTTACCAGTCTGCAGTAGTCACTTTCCTGTCATTTGTGGTCTTGACACTTTTTTTTTTTTTTAATCCTCACCTGAGGATATATTTATTGATTTTTTTTTTTTTAAACAGAGAGGAAGGAGAGTGATGTGAGAGAGAAACATCAGTTGTCTGCCTCCCATTTATGCCCCAACTGGGGATTGAACCCGTAACCTAGGCATGTGCCCTGACCAGGAATTGTACCTTCAGCCTTTTGGTATACAGGACAGTGTTCCAACCAACTGAGCCACCCTGCCAGGACAGATCTGGACACTTTTGAAGAATATTTCTCAAGTTCTTTTTTAGAATCTCTCTCAGTATGGGTTTTTCTGATTTTTTTTTCCTCCTAATTAAGTTGAGGTTATGTATTATTGGGAAGGATACCATGAAGTGATGTGCCCTTCTAAGTGTATCATATCAGAGGGAACATGATGTTGATACATCTTATTATTGGTGATGTTGACCTTGATCACTTGGTTAAGGTGGTTGTCTGCTAGTAATTAATATTCTATTCCTACTTAAACTTTTCTCTCACTAATTTGAGCATCTGTGCATTTTTCCTGCAGCAGTTATTACTGTGGTGTTCTAGTGGTGATTTTCTATTTTCCTCTATTTTTTTTGGTAAGGAATTATTTATATTATGTTATTATATTTATTATATTTATAGGCTTATTAATATTTATTTTATTCTTTGAGTTATAGTTTGTTGCTTAGATTATTCCAGCCCTGGCCATTGGGAGCTCTTTCACATTGATCCCTGCCCTTTTGATGCACCATTCTCCTCCATCTGCCCAAAAGCATTCTCTTTCTTTTGGGCACTATAAGATGATACAGACTTGTTTTTTTTCTCTTGTACCACCCCTGGAACCGGCTACTCCAAGGAGCCCTGGTTACTTTTATTAGAGAATAGTATTTATAAAATAAGCTATGGATGCTAGATGTACTTATTTCTACTGATGTTTCAATGCCTCCAGTCCCCTTCTGGATAGAGTTAGGAAAATTTTATGTATGTATAATCAACCCATGCATACACACATGAAACTATTATTTCTATATCTACTTATCAAAAACCATGAGTTTATCTATACTAATGCCTCTTAGTCTAAGCCAGTAGCAAAGCGTGCGTTCTAGCATTTTCCTTTTTCTTACTGGTAACTTCTTTCTCTTAACAGTGAGAAACCTGGCTCTTATTATCTACATTGTATTTGCTTATTTCAGAATTGTTAAACCATACCCCTGTGAGAAACAAATTTACCAGAGAATAGTGTGCAAAGTTCCTTTTGTGTTCAACCTTAGAATATCCAGTCAAAACACTTTTTTTGCAAAGTTACTTAGGTTAGCTCAGTGTGGTTATTTGTAATATAGTTAGATTACTTTTGTCACAGTCTGCATTCCATTCCCTTTCCCCAAATTCTGGTTTATTAAAAAGTATATATAACCCTGGCTGGTGTAGCTCAGTGGATTGAGTGTCGGCCTGCAAACCACAGGGTCACCGGTTCGAGTCAGGGCACATGCCTGGGTTGCGGGCCAGGTCCCCAGTAGGGGGCACACGAGAGGCAACCACACATTGATGTTTCTCCCTCTCTTTCTCCCTCCCTTCCCCTCTGTCTAAAAATAAAATAAATAAAATCTTAAAAAAAAAATAAGCAAACTCATTATACACACACACACACACACACACACACACACACACACACACACAATAAAATTAACTCTCTGCATTGTAGGATATTTAGCAGCATCCCTGACCTCTACCTGCTAGACAGTAAATAATCTCTAGGATGCCAACCAGTAGCACTCCTGTCTTCCCAGTTGTGACAGCCAGAAATGCCTCAAAACATTGGCAGAGTTGCCCCCAGTTAAGAACCAGAGACATGGTTCTCACAGTTTTATTTGTCTAATTTCAGGAGAGAGATGGAAACTATAAGTGGAGGTCAAATAGGAAATCCTAGCTACTCTTGCATTTTGTGTACTATATCCATCAGAGGCTATAACATATTAATCATAGTATTTTCATTCATTTCATTTATTTATTTATTTAATTGTTGTTCAAGTACAATCATCTCCATTTTCCCACCATCACTTTCCCCTGCCCCACACTCTCCCACCTCCCACCCTCAATCCTTACCCCCTTTGGCTTTGTCCATGGTAATCATAGTATTTTTAAATTCCTTGTCAGACAGTTCCAACATCTGTACCATATCTGAGTGTGGTTTTATTGATTACTTTGTGTCTTGACATAGTGAGCTGGATCTATTGTTTTTTCCTTGATTTTGTAAATTTTATAATTCTTTGCTGAAAGCTGGACATGTTGTATAGGACAATAGATCGATTTTATGCCTTGACATGGATTCCTCTTTCTTTCTGCTAGGTATTTAATGCGGGTGTTTGAGTTAATCTACTTAGGAGGTGGGCCCGGTTTGAGATTTGTTGTTGCTTTGATGTCCTCAGTGCATAACAGGCCAGTGTTCCAGAGGCTTTTTCTCAGTTTCTGTTCCATTTCAGCTTTAGGCTGTCCTTAGCATTGCATCTCTG
The DNA here is from genome assembly GCA_004026545.1 of Mormoops blainvillei. Lineage (NCBI taxonomy): Eukaryota > Metazoa > Chordata > Mammalia > Chiroptera > Mormoopidae > Mormoops > Mormoops blainvillei. Next base: position 164,062 of record PVJD01001353.1, on the reverse strand, counting down.
GGATGCAATGTCTCATACTCTTGCAACTCTTTCAGCTGAGATTTCCTATTTGTCCATTTGTTGGGAACATATTTTCCTTTATAATATTGAGCATATTTGTAATAACTGCTTTAAAATCCTTTTCTGCTGCCCTGGCCAGGTAGCTCACTTGGTTAGAGCGTTGTCCCAATATACCAAAGTTGTGGGTTTGATCCCTGGTCAGGGCACATACAAGAATCAACCAATGAATGCATAAATAAATGGAACAACAAAGTGATATTTCTCTCTCTCTCTCTTTCTTTCTCTCTCCCCCCACTCCTTTCTCTCTAAAAGCTATAAATAAAATTTTTTAAAAAATTATTTTCTGCTAGGTTTCCGTTTCTTAGGAGTATAGGTCACTTTTTTCTTTTTCTTCGTATGTGTAGTAATTTTGGATTGTTTCCTGAGCAGCGTGAATCATACATTGTAGAGATTCTGGATTTTATTTTGTTCCTCTGCAGAAAATTGGGTTTTGTTAGCAAGCAGTTAACTTGGCTTACCTCAAGTCTCAACCTTGTTTTTTTGTAGTTGAAATACCTGTTCAGTTATTTTGTCTTTAACTCCTTGGAATCGGAGTGCTTATGGATTTCAGAAGTCAAGGAAAGATTTGGGTAGGGTTTATATTCAGAATTTGTGACTCTTTCTGGTATTTCCCCTGCCCCCTTTCTTTCCAACAGTTTTGGTTGTCTCCAGGTATATCCTCTGCTGCTTCAAGACAGTAAAGCTGTGGGTTTCCTACCAAATTTTAGCTGCTCTACATGGCCTCAGCTGGATCCTGTACTCATGCCGACAGCCATAAAACTGGGAAACTTACCCGTTGCTCTTTTCTTCTTCCAAGTGTAGACTCCTTTCATTTTCTTCCCGCTTTGGTTTCTATTCAGTGTCTTTAAGTAGTTGATTTTCATGTTTTTTCAAGATTTTATAGTTGTTTTCAGCAGGAAAATTGGTCCATTTGTAACTACTCCTCTATGAATAGAAGTTGAGATATTTAGGCTTCTGTGTTTATCCACTTTTTTGGAGGGGGCGCTGTAAATATGATTAGGTAAATAATAAAGGGACAACTGCCTGTACCTATTTGTTTCTGTGGTTTCTAAAATAAGAGAGAATTAAGTAACACACCTGTTATGCTCATGTTACTGCTACTTGTCTGTCAGAAGTGAACAGAATGTCTCTGTGTAGGTTTATCCTTTTACCCTGGATCTCATTCCCTTGGGCTCTCATAGATGCTGTCAGCTTAGTGATCCTCTTCTCCTGTATCTTCAGCTTTACCCTTTCTCCTGGCTCCCATCCACTCTCATTTTTAAATGCTCACATCTCTCCTATGGTGGGAGAAGAATTCCTCCCCCTCTCCCTACCTCCTCTAGCTACTATACTTTCTCTTTTCCTCACACAATTGGCTCCTCCCTGTCTCCTGCTCACTTCTCAGTATATTCTTACCTTACTTTTGTCCCCACCAATGTATGAAATTGCTCTAACCAAGGTTACCATAGCCTCCTTGTCACCAAGTTCATTATTATGTCATGAGCTATATGCTTAAAATTTCCAAAACTATGTATTCACTGATTTTTCTTCTGAACTCCCATGCTAACCCTCATCTTTCCCTGGGCATGTTACATGGTTCTCAACGTGTTCTCATCTCTTTTCCTCCCATAATACTCTTCCCCTTTCTTACCTCTGTACGTAGAACGTACGTCCTTCTCACTTCATATCTAGTAGGTCAGCAAGTCTGTTGATACTACATATTTGAAGAATCTTGAATCTTCTCTCCCTCTCCCCGGTATCACCCAAGTCCAAGCCGTTTTTATCTCTCCTCTGTATAGTCTTAACTGTTCCTCCTCCAATCTACTACAGCCAGAAAGATGCTTAACTTGGCCTGCATCACCTGCATGCTTTGCCCTTGCCTGGGCTGGTTCTTCCAGCCTGCGTGCAGCCTCACTTACTCCTCTCTTCCCCTGCCCTATAGATTTCTTTTTGCGGTGTACCAAAAAATCCTCTCCAAGCTCTCCTTTGCCTCCATAAAAGCTATTAATTATCCTTCTAGTCTTAACTGAGAAGCAATTTCCTGTGGAAGCCTTTCCAGATCTCCTCTGAAGAGCAGGTCACATCCCCTGCTGTGTTCCCAGAGCCCCTTGTATTTGTTCTGTCCTAGCATCCTTCACTTGAAATGATTTTTTAAATGTCTGGCTTCTGCCCTGGACCCTGAGTTCCGTGAGGGCAAGTTTCCTGCCTCCTGTCTTCCTTTTTCTGATCTTTGCACCAAGCCCAGTGCCTGGCAAGTAGTGGGCACCCAAATGATTTTTGTTTAATAAATGAATTAAAGACAAGCATAGCTCCATATGACAGTAGACTCTATTACTATAAAATATAATCTCTTCTCCGTGCCATACTACACTAATCTTATTTCCTGAAGAGGGATAAACCAACAATTTGACATGAAGATGAAATCCAGCTGGCTTACCACAGCAGTAGATGTACACGTATTCTTATTGTAACAAGCGCCTCTGCGTGCCTGTTTGATTCCCAGTGAAAATACTTCATGAAATGGTAGCAGACTGTGTTGTGCCAATTGAAAGTTACCACAAATAATTTTGAAAAGAATAACCTATTGGGGCTATTTAAATGAGGGCCATGAAATATGTAATGTTTTGTATATTTTCAGAAAATGTCTGCCAAATTGAAACAGACTTGGATCCTTAGACATGCAGTAAGAGAAAGTCTTAACCCGGTTTGGGCAAATGAATCAGCAGTGTGCTTCGTGAGCTTTCATTTCAGTCGTGTGCCTAGAGTGTGCCATGTGAAAGAGAAAGAATTAAGGCAACTTGAAAACACTTTCCTTGTGGGCTTGACAAGGCCTGTGTCTTAGCTAACACACTCGTTTTGATTCATTCGTCTTTATAGCCTTTTGTTTTCACTTTTCTTCATTTGCTGTGTTCTTTGGGAGATTTAAGATTTAGGGAAATGACCAGTTTTATAATTGTAAAAGGAAAATTTAATTAAAATGAAAATGTTGATTTCTGTTTTCTACTATTCCTGAGTGCTACTAACTTTGTCTGCCTGTCAGACTTTGTGCATAAAATAATCTTCCTGTGAGGATGAAGGCCAACTGCCAGCAGAATTCAGAATTCTGAGTGATGCTTGCTTTGTAGGCTTTTTGCACAGAGGTGAGGTTTGTTCTTGACAAGAAAGATGTAATGACTAGGTTATATAAATCCTATCTTCATTAAGAAAGTAAGTTCATCCTTCCTACTCCCTTCCCCTCTAAGTAGTTTGTAATTACAACCAGATGTTCCTCATTTGCTTAGAAAATAAATTTTAAAATAAAAGATGTGCTGTCCTTGGAAGATAATGTCAAATGCCATTACTTTTGACATCATGATATAATGAGAGGAAGTGTATTTTAAATTGTCAGTTCTTAAAAAGAGGTGTTGAATAACATCTTTGACTAGCGGTGAATCTTGCCTTTCCCCTTAAAAAAAAAAATGTTGGCTGTAGGGACTTTCTTGGTAAATGAGGCTTACAATCTTCATTAAGTATAAGAGGTGGTGTTTCCCCCAATCCTAATCACGCATCCCTAATACACCCCGACCAAGCAGAATACATCTCTGTCCTTGTGCTTGTCACCGTGGCCTGACAACAGCCATGCCTGGCTTGTAGCCTTAGGTACAAAATGTGCCGGTCTGTGTTTGGGAGCTCCCACTATGGGCAACAGGTCCTAAGGAGATAGTATTGAAACTAGACCTGCAGGATGATAAAGGTAACCAAGAGGGAATGGAGGAGGAGTGCCAGAGATGTAGGAACAGCTTGTGCCAATATTCAAGGGACTCAAGAAACTCCCTAGACAGCTTGTGTTTAGAAAGCAGGGGAGGAGTAGAACAAGGTGAGGCTATAAACACACAGGTGGTTGAGGCTGTATCTGATTGTGTCCTTCCCTGAATGTTCAAAAATGCCTGTGTTTCCTTGTTGCCGTTAGACTAAAGTCCACATACCAGGTAATGAAGGTTCTCATCAGTCAGCCTCATCCACCATTTAAAGCCTCTTTTCCTGCTGCCTTCTGTTTTCCATGTGCCCCATGTTTTAGCCATGCTAGGATTTTATTATTCAACTTGAATGTGCTCGTACCTTTGCTCTGGGTGTTGTCTGGCTGAAATGCTGTTACCCACCGTTCTTCTCTACTAGCAAAGCCCAGCTTGTCATTACAGTTTGCTTTTGAAGCCTTCCCTGCTTCCTTAAAGTGAATGGCTTCTCTCTCTGGTTCGATAGCATTTTATCATTCTAGCGTTCTAATTAATTCCATCCTGACTTGTCGTGCGTGTGTGCATGCGTGTGCGCGTACGCGTGTGTGTGTATGGCTTCCCCACTAACTATGTAGGTACAAGGGCAAGGCTTTTATTTAGTTTGTACTTTTTAGATCTAGCTACAATAGAGGATCTGTGAATTTCAGTTGAATTGCATTAAAGAGGTAAGTAGCAATTGGTGATTTAGAAGCATTTTCATCTGTGTCAAATGTCTTATCTCTAGAAATAAAACGTTGCACAAAATGTTTCTCCATGTTCCTTGTCTATGGAAGTTGTTTTGTATAAGTAGACTCTATGGGGAATTGTTGACAGGCTCTCAGTTGGGAAAGGAGATGAGCTTCAAGGATGAAAGGAGTAAAACTCACCTTCTTGCTACTTTTGTTACTTCAGTGTTCAGTGTCAGATTTTTTTTTTAAATTTATTTTTTTTTGGTCAACATTTTCCAGCCACCATGTGTCAGATTTCTTTATCATGACCTTTTCCACTTTGTGCAGAGCATCTGTTAAGAACATCTTCAACCAGCCGACCTGCTTCTCTGCCAAGAGTACCTGCCATGGAAAGTGCCAAGACCATCTCAGGTAATGATTTTTATTCAAAATTTCCTTTAAAAAGACTCTTCCAGAAGTTTTATAATGGTATTGAGTACTTGCTCTCTACACTTAGTTAACTTTACTTGCCTCTTTAGCTCTTGAGTTGATTATTTTTTATGATGAATTTTCCCTATTATATCTTTCAGATTCTGTAGAAATCATATGGCCCTGACTTAAAAAAACAAAAACTAAATAGTTCTATTCATTTAAAAAGTATTTCTTAGATGCCTAGAGTAGGTTAGATGATGTGCTGGAAACATAGCTTCATACAAAGTGGATATAGTTGTGAAAGATTAAAATATTTATTCCAAGGTGTGTCATGACTGTTTTTAAAGAGTTGTTTCAGAGCATATCCAGAATTCTCTGGAAGGCAGATTTTTCCAGTGTGATAAAGCCATTCGATAATGGCTATGAAAAACTATTAAAGGTGTTCTCATTCAAATTACCTAGCATACCACAAAAAGATACTGCTGATTTGAGGCATAGAGAGATCTGACATTGAAAGAAAAAAAAACTAATAATTTTAAAATTATGTCAGAATATGTAAGTGCATTTTTATTCTAATAAGATCCTGTAATAGGAGAAAGCATCTGTCTCTTGGATCTTTAGAGACATCACTTTTCTGAGACAGTGTTCTATTCTGCTTGTGGTTGTCCTAAAACCATCAGGAAAATTTTAACCAATAAAAGGAAGGCAGTTTCACTAATTGGGGGGTGGGTGGGAGCAGGATTATTGATGGATAAATTGACTGCGTAACAACCAGCCCAGAGGTGATACAGTTAGTGGCTCTCTCATATCCAGCATTTTCTGAGGTCAGAGAGAATTTGTCTGAAGTCAGGAACTTTGTCTCATATCTCATTTCTCACTGCGCTCAGCCCAATGTTGTGAGCACCTGCTTGTACTCAGTGCACCCTTGCTAGAAAGCTGCTTTTACTGTGGCTCTGTTTTCAAAGGCTGAAGTGGCTACTTGCCACCAAACAGTTCTCAGAGCTTTCTATGGTTCTAATAAGATACATCGTCTTGCTGTGCCAGGACTTTTCTGATTGTTTTTGTTTCTCAGTAGCTGACTTGACACCTTTTGGTTTTCTTTCTCATTGATTTATGATTTATGTTTTTAAAAACATGGCCTGACCCAGAATTAAGTGTATCTCTTTTATGTCACTTTAATGTGTTTTTGGCTAAGTTCAGAAGAGTCATGTTGATTTTAGTGGAGAATGAGAAGTTTTCAAGTACTGCCTTTGGTTTTCAGTTGTATCTATGATTAAACAGATGTTTACAAAGTGCTTCCTGTGTGCCGCATAGGTACTGTGAGTGTACAGGGATGGGTAAGACACACCACTTACCATCCGGATATGTGAGGTTCAACGCATATTTCAACTACTGTATCTTTCTTATAGTTTTATTTTAAATGAAAAAATAAAAAATTCTTTCAGCTTATCAGTAAGATAAAGAAAATTTTAGTTTTTCCTTTTATATGATAATTTCTGCTCTTTTTGGATACTGTTAGAAAATTTCTCAAGAACTCGATATAAAATATTTTTGCTATAAAATGAGCAATGGTTATTTTCACAGTGTCTCGACGAAGTAGTGAAGAGATGAAACGAGACATCTCTGCACCGGAGGGGGCATCACCAGCCTCTCTTATGGCTATGGGCACCACATCACCACAGCTTTCCCTCTCTTCCTCTCCCACAGCGTCCGTGACCCCTACCACCCGTAGCCGGATAAGGTAGAGTACAGTCAATTCTGATGAAGTTCATGCATACCTTTCCTGACCTTTTAAGATTAAATGATTAAGATATAAAGTGATGCATTCAAGCACTGATTTTTTTTTTTAATTTGTATATTATTAAGTATTTCCTGATTTCTTCTTCTGTGTCCAGAATTGGGTAAGATGGTATAGGAATAAAACAAAGAGATAGTTCTTTCCCCAAGCAGCTGGTGTTTCTGTTTCTGTTGTGGGTTTTTTAAACTAGAGAATGGTTGAATACAAAAGTAGGTATTGTGAAATTCAAATACTGGGGCTGTGGGTGGAATATTAGGGAAGATTAGAGAAGTGAAATATGAGAGGGGCCATGAATGTGGTAAATCGGGGAGGGAGGGTAGATATTATTGTCATGGCCAGTGACTTGAGTGAATGTACACAAAGGGTGAATAAGCTAGGAGGAGATACTGCACACAGAGAGGGTGGGCCCAGAAAACCAGAGGAAGGTGTGTGCCCACTGTATCCGGGGGCAGTGGGAAAAGATTGACTAGGTAGGGTGTGGCTGAGCAGTGGAACCTTTTAAAGTCAAATTGAGTCCCTTCAATATGGTAGCAGCTATAAAGTGGGATAAATAAATTGATGTGAGAGGATGCAAGAATTATTTTACTCTGAGCCAAAGTTGAGGAAAGCAGCTAAAGGATATTAGAAAGTTTCTGTGACAAAGTTATCAGGTCTGAATGTGGGCGATAGCAGTGGAAATGGAGAATGGAGGATTGGACTCCAATAGTTTTTTGAAGGGAAATATGATTAAAAAAGGAATGAAAGAATGAGAGCTACCAAAGGTGGCTCCAATTGTTTAGACTGTATGCTTAGGACATGAGGCTATGTTAATAATTGAGAAACAATATATGAAAATGTAATATATTTTATGTCTATTTCTCTTATGTCAGAAGTTATTTTGGGACTAAGAAGTATTTATAATTTAGAAGAAAACAATAGATGTCAAAAATTTAGCATATATTGTTTATAGGAATGAAGAAAAACTCATAGGAGGAATTAAGCATAAAGGGGAATTAAGAACAATTAAGACATATTAGGAATTGAAGGTGGGGTAGGGATGGGTTCCAGAAATGTAGCCATATATTAACTTACAGATTTGAGGACAAAATGGATATTTGGGCTCTCAGACTCAAATTATATACTTACTTTTTGTTTTTTTTTTTTAAGATTTTTATTTACTTATTTAGGGAGAGAGGAAGGGAGGGAGAGTGAGAGATACATCTATTGGTTGCCTCTCACACACCCTCAGCTGGAGACCTGGTCCACAACCAGGCATGTGCCCTGACTGGGAATCGAACCAGCGACCTTTTGGTTTGCAAGCTGGCACTCAATCCTCCACCGGGCTACACCAGCCAGAGCTATCTATTACTTTTAAGGTAAAGCCCTGTCTCTAGGGGACCAACCTGTTAGAATAGTGGTCCCATAAACAGTGCACCATTGGAGCAAGTAAGGGTGCAGTAATGCAGATTGGTTGTGCTCTGTCTGGGCTGACACAGGGGCACTGTTCCTTTGGGAAGGGCACCCACTATTCCTGGCTCTCCGACTGAGAAGTTGTGGTCCCCTGGCCTTAGTTTCCTCATCTTTCAATGAAGACGTTTTAAGAGACAACTCTCCAACTCTAGGAAGCTGTTTTCTGCAGCTTCTTATTGTGTCCATAGAGTTTATTCTTTTTTGATGCTTTTATGCTGTTTCTGTAATAAAACAGACCTGGTGTGAGCCAGAGTGAACCTTTCACATTGATTATAGTAGTTACTTTTATTTTAAGCATGATGGAGATTATTTGGGGGGAGAGTGCATTCATTCACTAATCTTAAATTTTTATCGTCACTCTCTTTTTCTATGTTCAGTAATGTTATAACAAACTTCTTTGAACCCTTCAAACCAAAGCAGAAATCTGGCAGGCTGGTATAGGAACATAAAAGTATATTTTTCAAGGCAGCAGCCTTAACTGCATATTGAAATATTCTTGTGTTTTACTTTTGGTTCTAAGATAAGTAAAAATTGGTGCTATTTCAGTGTACCTCTCAATTGGAAAGCTTCAGTTCTAAATGTGTATTATTTGATTTCCTAACATATTCTAAAGGGTAGATACAGACAGAAATCAATGTGCTGAAGAATACTAAGTTACTCGTAATGTAATAACCTCTAGGGCACTTATTGGGCTAAGTTTATGGGACTTGGGACTAGAATTTCTGCTTTATAAAGAAAGCATTACAAAAATAGACCAAGTGTTTGTGAGCATGCCATTTGTCAGTGAGCAGGTTATTTTACAAAGCACTCTGTCTCTCCAGGAATTCCTTAATGTTCTGTTCTACTTCTAAAGTAGCTACTGGGCAGAGGGATTTGGTATTAAATGAGTATGCCTCCCCTGCTCTGTCACCAAATCTTTTTTTGATTCAGTGTCTGGTCTGGGGCAAGATGTTTATTCTGCCTCCAAGGCAATTAACAGTACTCTAAAGTGTCCTACATATAATTTCAAAAGTGAGTTACACTGATTTTTTTTTTTTTCAAGCTTCTATAGTATGCCTATCCTGTAGTAAACTCTGAAGTTTCTTGATGGGGTAGGGGCCCACAGGACTGTTGTTCACAGTCCCTTGCCCAGCAATTGCACATTGCCTGGCACGGTGCTCAATGGGGGGTGTTGAATGAGTGAGTTTACAGAAAAGTTCCATTTTCTATATGCAAGGTAAACTTCTAATTAACTATAAAGAGTGTACAGCTTAGTGGTAAACACACTTCAGATATTTTATGGATGTTTTAATGTTTATTGCCATCACTTATCTTACTTGCTTCTCCTAATTGTAAGCACCTTGGAGGCAGGAAACTATGCCTTATAATTCTTCACCTTGCATAACCTTGTCCTTTGTATTTACAATAAATGATTTTTTGAAGGTGAAATGGTTGTAGGCATAAAGGTTGGAACAAAAATGAGTAAAATAAAACCAGATCATAAAGACTATGGAAGGGTAAGATTTTGAATGAAAGGCAGCCATGACAGTTTTCAGATGCTGCCAATATGAGGTTGTTTTTTTCCCCTTCTGAGCATCCTGGAATGCATTCCATTAATTGTGAATGCATGCTGTACTGAATCTTTGCCAGTTTTCGTGTGGGTAATGAGTAGAGTTCCTCTCTTCAAATAGTAGAAAGCCCTGACAGTGGTGGGTCTCTGGGGACCATGTAAAAATTGATAGGTAAAATCAAATTAATGAAGATACATGCTGCGTTTGGATGCTTCAGTGTGTGCATTTGTCCTCTTCAAGCATGCACACCAACACTGGTCTTTTCTGTGTGTTGGATTTCTGGTTTATAATGATGCTCAAATTAAAAGTATTTCAACTTTGGGTTTCTTATTTTCATTTATCAGGGAAGAAAGGAAGGATCCTCTCTCAGCATTGGCAAGAGAATATGGAGGATCAAAGAGGAATGCCTTGCTGAAGTGGTGTCAGAAGAAAACAGAAGGCTATCAGGTAAGCATGGTTTTTTGGTCCTACATGAGAAATTGCCAAATCAAGTGCTGGAGTGTCATATTTATTACATATCTCACATTAGAAATGATGGGTCCTATACTGAATTTCAGAAACATATTTAACACATTGAAAATCTACCTCAAATTTGGTGGTGTGTCACTTAAATAAGTTTCTTATGTTCCCACAGTAGCTAATCTTTGCAGTACTCTTATTCAGCTGTTATAGTACTTTCTTATATAAGTCCTGGTTAAATGTTTTTACTGAGGTCTCATCTGGACTAAGAGTGAAAATATGTTTATTTTACTTTAAATTAATATTATAATTATTATGTTTGGAGCTTTCTTTTGGCTAAGTTGTTTCTGTAGCATTTCCCCCTTCCTGCTGTGCTGTGTTTGTGTCCTAATCATTTTACATCTGGACTGTTTAAATAGCTTGTCCTTTCCTCCTCTGTTTGTATCTGCCTGTCTGTCTCTCTCTCTCCTTTCAATATTTTATTTTAAGTGATATTAAGTATGGTATTTGGAGAGGAAATCCTCATTCTACACACAATGGAAACCTCTAAAATACACCCGTTAGACCGCTAAAAAGTATAGTTTGGATTTTCAGTGTCCTCACATATGATTTTAGTTACAAGACTCTTCCCAGCCTGCAACCAGTGTTCTCAGTTGCCATTTCGTATTTTGGTGCAACCACACAGAAATAAAACATGAGAATGAACTTTCAGTTCTCAGAAAGTCGTAATAATCCGTGAGGATTTGCTGAGTGTCTGCATGTCTGCAGCTTCCATTAGATACAAAGGAGACTAGTAGAGCTGGCAAGGATGTGGAGAGATTGGAAAGCTTGTGCGCCACAGTGGCTATAGAAAAAAGAAGGCAGTTACTCAAAAAATTAAACATAGAACTACTATATGATCCAGCAGTTCCACTTCTAATGTGTATATACTTACCCAAAATAATTGAAAACATGGACTGGATGAGGTAGTTTATGCATCCAGGTCCATAGCAGCACTATTCACAGTAGCCAAAAGGTAGAAGCAACCCAAGTGCCCAGTGAATGGATAAACAAAATGTAGTATACATATACAGTGGGATATTACTGATCTTTGAAAAGAAAAGGACTTCTAACACATGCTACAGACAGTGAACCTTACAGACATTGTACTAAATGAAATAAACCAGATACCAAAGGACAAATATTTATGAGTCCACTTATACGAGTAGTCAGATTCATAGAGACAGAAAGTAGGATGGTGGTGCCAGGGGTTGGGGGCAGGGACCAATGAGGAGTTATTATTTGAAAAGTACAGAGTTTCAATTTATGCAAGGGGAAAAATGTTCTGGGGATGGGTGGTGGCGATGGTTGCACAACAATGTTAAGTGTACTTAATGCCACTGAACTATACATTTAAATATAGTTAAAGTGATAAATTTTATGTTTGTGTATATTTTACCACAATAAAAAAAATATTTAGTAAAAAAACAAAAGTAAATGATTAGGATACAACTAGATAGAAAATCAGCAAGGATATAGAAGACTTGAACTACATACTATGTATATAAACTATATACTAACTAGACCTATAAGATATCTGTGATACACTCCAAAAACAGTAGCGTATTCTTCTCAGGTACACAAAGAATATTATTCCAGCATAGGCTATATGTTGAGTTATAAAACCAGTCTCAGTAAATTTTAAATAATTAAAATTATACAAAGTAGCCCTGGCTGGCGTGGCTCAGTGGATTTTGCACCAGCCTGCAAACCAAAGGGTTGCTGGTTCTATTCCCAGTCAGGGCACATGCCTGGGTTGTGAGCCAGGTTCCCCGGTGAGGGGATGCCAGAGGCAACCACACATTGGTGTTTCTCTCCCTCTTTTTCTCCCTCCCTTCATTCTCTCTAACAAATAAATAAATAAAATCTTTTAAAATAATTATACAAAGCATCTTTTCTGTTTACAGTAGAATGAAAGTAGAAATTAATAACAGCAGGAAAATCCACAACATACTGAAACTTTTGGGAGGTGTTGAAAGCAGCTCTCACAAGGAAATTTATAACTGTAAACACCTACCTTTACAAAGAAGAAAGATCACAAATCAATAACCTAATCTTCTACCTTAAGAAAGTAGGAAAAAAGGAGCAAACTAAACTCAGCAAACAGAAGGAAGGAAATTTGAAAAGATGTCAGATTGACAAATGTTTGGCTACATGGACAAAGGGAAAAAGAGAAGACTACAATTACTAAAATCAGGAATAAAAAAGACATGATTAATAATTTTACAGGAAAAAAAGGATTAAAAGGAAATACGATGAACAGTTGTATGATAGAAAATTAGATAACCTAGATGAAATGGACAAATTCCTAGAAATAGTGCAAACTATCAAAATTGAAGAAGAAAATCTGAATAGATCTGTAACAACTAAAGAGAGTGAGTTAGTAATCAAAAACCTCCAACAAAGAAAAGCCCAGGGCTACCCAGCTTCAGTGGTAAATTCTACCAAATGTTTTAAAAAATGAAGGCTTTCTCAATCTCTTCCAAAAATAGAAGAGAGAACACTTCCTAACTCATTGGGTGTGAGGTCATTGTTATTACCCTGTTAACAAAGTCAGAAAAAGATAATTACAAGTAAAAAAGACTACAACACAAAAATCCTCAACAAAACACTGACAAATACAATACAGCAATAAATATAAAGAATTATACATCATGGCCAAGTGGGATTTATCCCAGGAATGCAAAGTTGGCTTGACATATGAAACTTAATATAATATATCATATCAAAGAATAAAGGGGGAAAAAAACTCATAAAATAGCCTCAGTAGATGCAAAAAAGATATTTGACAAAATTCAAAACCCATTCATGATTTTTGAAAAAAAGCATTTAAGCCCTGGCTGGTGTGGCTCAGTAGATTGAGTACTGGCCTGCGAACCAAAAGGTCCCCGGTTCAATTCCCAGTCGGGGCACATGCCTGGGTTGCAGGCCAGGTCCCCAGTTGGCATGTGAGAAGCAACTGATCGATGTATCTCTCCCTCTCTTTCCCCCTCCCTTCCCCTCTCTTTAAAAATATTTAAAAAAAAAATTTTTTTTTAAACATTTGAAGTAGGAATGGAAGGGGATCTTTTCAGTTTATTGGGGGCACCTATGAAAAACCCATAGCTAACATTATATTTGTGAAAAGACTGGATGCTTTCCACTTAGGATAAGGAACAAGAAAGGATGTCCACTTTTACCACTTATGTTCAACATTTTCCTGAACATTCTCGCAAGAACAGTTAGGCAAGAGAAAGAAAGAAAAGACATTGAAAAGGAAGAATAAAATTGTTTCTATTTGCAGATGACATGATTGGTACCTAGAAAACCCTGAAGAGTTCACATAAAAACTGTTAGAGTAGTAAATTCAGCAAAGTTACAGGATATAATGTCAGAGTAAAAATCACTTGCATTTCTATATACTTGCAATGAAAACTCTGAAAATGAAATTAAGCCACTTCTATTTTTAAAAGCATTGAAAAGAATAAAATACTTTGAAATAAGTTTAAGCATGGGAGCATAAGGCTTATATACAGAAAACTACAAGAAGTTGCTGAAATTACAGAAAATCTTAAGTAAATGGAAAGACATCCCTTGTCCATGGATTGGAAATTTTGATATATGCTATAATATGGACAAACCTGGAAAATATGCTAAGTGAAAGAAGCCAAACATAAAAATCCAGCCTAAAAGACTTTGATACTTCAGACCTGAAAGCAGGTATAAAACGGATAGTCTCAGCTTTGCTTAGTAGCAAGAACATTAATGCTGGCAGCTACAAGTTTGATCTAGAACTGAAACATCAAGCGTAAATCATTGAAATATACTTCATATAAGAGTTAATTTACCCATTTACAATGTACATTTGGTTGGTTCTTAGTGTATTCAGAGGCGTACAGTCATCACCATGATCAATTTTAGAATATTTTCATTAATCCAAAAAGAAATCCCTTACCCATTAGCAGTCACACCCCATTTGCTGTAAGCAACCATTAATTTACTTTCTATCTGTATGGATTTGCCTGTTCTGGATACTTTATATGAATGGAATTACACAATATGTGGTTCTTTGTGACTGGCTTCTTTCATTTAGCATGTTTTCAAGGTTCATCTATGTTACAGCATGTTATCAATACTTCACTCCTTTGTATAGCTGAATAGTATTCTATTGTGTGGATATACGATACTTTGTTATTCATTCATCTTTTGGATATTGGGGTTGTTTTGGCTACAATGCTGCAATGAATGTTGTATACAAATTTTTTTTTACGTGGACCTAAGTAATTTTCTTATCCTTGTGTTCATCTTCTACCTTGCTGCCAGAATGGTTTGAAATTGTGATCTGCTTATTTCCGTTTAAGCTACTTCATCTTGGTCATTTGGTTAAAGTCCAAGATCCTTGGCATGGAGAACAAGACCCCTTATGATTGACCTGGGCCCTGTGTAGGCTTACTGACTCCTTGTTCTTGTGAAATCCCAATTTTCACCTTGGCCCCATATGCCCCACATCCTCTCACTCTAACCCTTCTATCTGGAGAGCATCTGCTCCGTTAGTTCAGAAGTTAGCATCTATGCAAAATTGTTTCTGCTCCACTACTTCACTGTGAGGGTTTATCCCTCACACCTGCCTCTCCCCACACTCCCTCCTCACAGAACCCATGGAGCCAAGTTCTTCCTTGACTTGAACCTGATCCAGAACAGAGTGTTTTCTATATCTCAGGGTATATTCTTTGGGGGTCTTGCATCTGTGACTCATTTTCCCTGTGTTCCCAAATCTCACAGGGTATATCACAAGGGAATTGAAGTTGTCAGTTTGCATGTCTGTCTCTTTTTCTAGACTATGAGCTTTTGTCCACTCATACCAGTGGACAAGAGGGGCCTGTCTTGCCCCAACTGGTGTGGCTCAGTTGGTTGGGTGTCATCCCGAAAACTGAAAGGTTGCCAGTTCGATTGCCCCTCAGGGCACATGCCTGGATTGCAGGTTTGGCCACTGGTCAGGGCGTGTATGGAAGGCATCTAATTGATGTTTCTCTCTCACATCTATGTTTCCGTCCCTCTCTTTCTGCCTCCCTTTACCCCTCTCTAGAATAAAAAATTAAAAAAATAAAATGTGGTTTTGTTGGGGTTTTTTTTAAAGAAAGACCTCTCTTGGCCTCCTTTCAGCATTTCTCGCATAAGGCTCAGTTCATGGCAGAGCTTAGTAACCGTCTGAAACTGTGTATTGAATGTGATGGAATACATTGGATGTTCATTTTTGGAATGGTGGTTCTCAAAGTTGTATGTAGAAACCTGTGAAGGTTGTGAAAAAAGTACAGATTCTTGAGACCCACCCTAAAGATGTATAATTCAAGAGGTATAAAGTGAAACCCTGAAATCTACATTTTTATAAGCACTGCAGGTGATTCATAGACCAAACAATGATAATCGAACATAGAGTAAATTATTAATATCTTGGACTTGAGTGTCAGATAAACTTTGAATGTTAGCACTGCCCCTTACTGTGTGACCTTACACAAATTACTTGGCCTCTTTGAGCCTCAGTTTCCTCCTCTATAAAATGAAGGAGTGACTGAGGCAGTCACGTACATTTTCCAGCATGCACTACGTGTTTAATAGATTTTTAAATTGTTTTATTTTGGGTGTTTTTGTTTGTTTGTTTTTTTGTTTATTTTGTTTTTATTTTGTTTGTTTTTTGTTTTATTTTGTTATTGGGTGTTCCAACATAAGCTTTAAATTTTCTTAGAATACTGCTTAAATTGAGTCATTTTTGATAATTACAAAATTCCTCCTTTTATTATGTAACTCTGCCAGCCATCAAATTGCTAAATAATTAAGTTGATTGCGATAATTCAAACATTAAATCAATGACTTAACTAATATCTTTTAGTTCTTTCCCACATGAATTCTCTGATTCTGTCATTTTAAGGTAAATTTTGTTAGATTAAAAAATATACACACAAATCAATTACTTAAGAACTTCAGTACATAATTTTAAGGTTTTTAATTAGTACATACTGAGTATGTACTATGCAAGAGGAAATATAATATAAAACAGAATGATTAACCTATATAGAGAAGAACCTTATTGTACACTAAACAGTCTTATGCTACAAACCCAATCCCCTCCAACCCCTTCCTTGCTTTCTATGATCACTTCTGTAGTGACATATTAGATCTGTGGCTTTTTTGTTTGTTTGGCATCTGTTTCCTGAAAGACGGATATCTGTTCTTGCTGTTTAAAAGTAGATAGGATGCTGGGTATTTTATTTCAAGGTCTGTGAGTTGAAATTGGATATTCTAAATGTATAACCTTTTTAATCTGAAAGGTATATCTGATAGAGCTCTTAATTTGTCAAGAGCTATATAAGAAGTGCCAGAGCCCTTTTCTTATCTAGTTATAAATATAGATGAGCACACCCATCCTTTGGAGCTAACAGTTTAGGACCAGTCGTTTGGTCTCTGACTACTCACAGTCTGCAGGAAAGGGCAGGTTGTGACACTTGACTAGCTCACTAGAGTAGGAGCTCTTACGTGACAATTAGCATGTACTGTTCTCTAAAGCCCCAAATGCATCATTAATGCTTGGACCATGCATGCTTTATGTCTAGGAGCTGTCTAATTGACGGAGATAGATTCCCTAATACCCGTATCGTCTTCCTTTAACTCTCTTAAGAGTCATCCTAAAATAATTGTACTAATCACTGTAATCTCATTAACCACCCATTACAAAACAAGCCCTTGTGAGTTGGCCTTTTATCTAACAAATACATTTTTCTCTTTTAAATTGTGCCCTGTCACTTACCGTTCACTGATGTTTTAGAATATTAGAATTTTACTGTTGAAAGGGCCTTGACGTTCTTATTTATCAGGTTTACAAATGTGGGACTGAAATCTCCACAAGGATAAATTACTTCCTCAAGGCCATATCATGAGTTCATGGCATTATATAAACAACCTTCAGAAGTATTGTTTTAAGGAGTATGTCTTCCCTTTGTTTTAAAATTAGCATGTAAGTTTGTACACAGTTATGTTTTTAAATTAAAACTTAAGTATGCAATTAACTCTAATAATTTTTAAGTGCTTTTAAAGGGAAGTGATAACCCACTGCCCTATTCCATCACCTTTGTAATTTCTGCTTCCCAGAGGCAGCTATTTTCAGTTCTTTTAGCTGGTTCTTTAGGGATTGACAGTATAAGATTGATTATACAAAAGTAACCAGGTAAGAGAATAAAACAATTTATAGTTTCAGTAGACTTTTTTGGGGGTTCTAAATTTCATATTTAACAACTTTTCTTATAGCCTCTAAAGGTTAATTTAAAAAAGAGCTTTACTTTTGGATGAAAAATATCCTTGTTTTCTGATAAAATGCCAGACCTAGAAATGGATTAGTTAGTACAAAAGATAATGAAATCACTTAATCTAGTACAAAACAGGTTCTTTTTAAAAAAAATTATATTTTATTTTTTATTGAATTTTTTTGGGTGACATTAGTTAATAAAATTTTATAGGTTTTGGTGTACAGTTCTATAATACATCACCTGTATATTGTATTGTGTGTTCACCACCCCAAGACAAGTCCCCTTCTATCACCATTTATCCCCCCATACCTCTTCTATCTGTCCCCACCCCACTTTCCCTCTTATGATCACAGTACTGTTGTTTGTTGTCTTATGTGGGTTTGTTTTTTTTTTAAGATTTTATTTATTTATTTTTAGAGAGAGAGGAAGGGAGGGAGAAAAACAGGGAGAGAAACATCAGCGTGTGGTTGCTTCTCACACCCCCCCCACTGGGGACCTGGCATGCAACCCAGGCATGTGCCCTGACTGGGAATCGAGCCGGCAACCCTTTGGTTCGCAGGCCAGCACTCGAACCACTGAACCACACCAGCCAGGGCTGTGGGTGTATGGTTTTGATTTGGGGATTTTTTGGTTTGTTTTTGGTTTTGTTTTGCTTAATCCCTTTGCCTTTTTCACCTAACCCCTCAAGCCCCGTCCCCTCTGACAGCTTTTGGTCTCTTCACTATCTATAAGTCTGTTTTAATTTTGTTAGTTTATTTTGTTCATTAGATTTCATGTATGAGTGGAATCATATGTGTCTTTCCTTGACTGGCTTATTTCACATAGCATAATGGTCTCCAGGTTCATCCATGCTGTTGCAAAGGGTAAGATTTCTTTCTTTTTTGTAGCCGAATAGTATTGTGTTGTGTAAATGGACCACAGCATTTTTATCCATTCATCCACTGATGAACACTTGGGCAGCTTCCAAACTTGGCTATTGAAAATAATGCTGCAATGAATATAAGGGTGCATGTACTCTTTTGAATTAGTGTTTCGAGTTTCTTCATATATATTCCCAGAAGTGGGATTGCTGGGTCATAAGGCAGTTCAATTTTTAATATTTGAAGTAACTCCGTACTATGTTCCACAGTGGCTGCACCAGTCTGCATTCCCACCAGCAGTCAGCATGTTCCCTTTTCTCCACATCCTTGCCACTGCTTTTTTGTTAATTTATTGATGATAGCCATTCTACGGTTCTGAGGTGATATCTCATTGTGGTTTTAATTTGCATTTCTCTCATTATCAGTGATGTTGAGCATCTTTTCATATGTCTATTGGCCATCTATAGGTCCTTTTTGGACAAGTGTCTATTCAGGTCCTTTGCCCATTTTTTGCTTGGATTGTCTTTTTGGTGTTGAGTTTAATAAGTTTTTTATAAATTTAGGATATTAACCCCTTATCCGATGTATCATTGGTGAATATGTTCTCCCATTCAGTGGGTTGTCTTTTCATTTTGTTGATGGTTTTCTTTGCTGTGCAAAAACTTTTTAGTTTGATATAGTCCCATTTGTTTATTTTTTCTTTTGTTTCCCTTGTCCAAGGCGATATATCAGAAAAAATATTGCTACTCTAGTACAAAGTAGTTTTAATAAATGAACAAAAGCTTTTAGTACTGCTTGAGGTAATTTAATCTCAAATAGGCATTAAGAGTGTGCAGTTTTATTGAGAGATTTATTCATAAGTGCTTGGGCTGAGGAAGAAAAGATTGTGTATTTCTTAGTGGAGATAAGTAGAATTAGAAGAATAGATAGGCATGAATGATTTAGAAATGCTATGCTTTACTTGCATTCTACCTGTTTTTCCTAATGTAAAAATTAACTTATCAAATATACAGGGTCCAGCAGAAGTGTGAAGCCTGCTTCAGCGTGGTTGGTAGGATAATAATATGGGTGCAATAATTTAAAGTTTCAATTTGAACATTTCACCTAAAATGTCATATGGTATGCTTGAGCGTGATATTGTTATATTACAGAAGTACATGCTTATGATGTTGTAATAAAAGATTTGGTAATAAAAAAAGGTGTTATTTGTGCTGGACCCTGTATATTAATTTCTGTGTCATATAATGTGCTTGATGTTGAAATGAATCAGGATATAAAAAGTTAATATTCTCAGGAAGCCTTGGACAAGTGAGTAAAATACACATTAATGATTAAAATTCAATATGGACTTCTGTTTGTGGTTATAATAGAATATGAGACCAAATCTGCTGACAAGTACTATGTAAGTTGTATAAAATAAAAAAATAAAAAATAAAAGAACCCTTGAAAGCATTGGAGATTAATCAAGGCAGCCAGGACAAATTTGGCAGGAACCAAAATTGCAGAGAGAAGAAAAACATATTGAGCCCTGGCAGTGTAGCTCAGTTGGTTGGGTGTCATCCCGAAAACTGAAAGGTCCCAGTTCCATTCCTGGTCAGGGTACTTGCCTTGGTAGCGGGTTCGATCAGTTACTATGAGAAGTAACTGATCAATGTTTCTCTTTCTTTCTTCCTTCACCTCTACCTTGGAGGGGAAAAATTTACTTTTTTTTTTAAAAAGAAAGAACACATTGAGTTTAACACTGTATTTACCCCTACTTTTTTGAACTCTTGGAGCATTTGCCTACTTCTGGCACGGGACATAGGCCAAATAGAAAGCAGTGGTCCAGAGCTTGTTTCAGAATTAATTAGTAGGAGGACTAAAATTTGAATTCAGAGCTGTGAAGGCAGCTAAGATTTAAGGGTCCAGAATGTCAGGGAAAAGACAACCCCAGAGTAGTGAACTCAGTATTTTACTTAGTTTTCGCCTCAAGGTATTTGTTATATCCTCAGATGTGTGGAAGTAGACTTAGGGAAATTCAGCAGAAAACTGCTGTCATGAGGATAAAAACTTAAGCACAGCTTTTGTTCTCATAGTCCTGAGACAAGGAGTAGAGTTCAAGGCCAACCAAAGAGGAATGACCCTGGTAAATATCACAGGGTTTTAGCAGAGACCTCAAAAGAACTATGCCTTACAAATAAGTTGGCTGGAAGAGATCAGCTTGGAATTCAGCTTCAAAACTTTCTCTGATTAGATCAAGGTGATCATTAAGAAACTTAAAACCTCTCTAGAGGGAGGTGACATCATCCAGCTCTGATACACAGTGTCTCAAATTCCATCAGAAATACCAAGCAGGCCAAAAAACATGATCAAATGACTGAAAATCAAAAGAAATAATGAGTAGGAAAGACTTCAGGTGATCCAGATATTGGAACTCTTAGATAGGCTTTTAAAATAAATGATTAATGTGTTCAAGAAATAGTTGAAGAGATAGAGAATTTTACCAGAGAATTGGAATCTATAAAATAGAATTTTTAGAACTAAAAACTACAGTAGTTGAAATTACTAACTTCAATACATGTGTTTACTGGCACACTAGACACAATATTTGTGAATTGAAGGATTGATCACTTAAAAATATCCTCAATGCATTGCACTCAGAGATGAAAAGAAATAAATACATGAGAATGTAATAGACATACTCAGTGTAGTAGAAGGTTTTTTAACACATGTATAATTGGAGTCCTGGGAGGAGAGAAAACTGTGAGAAAAAAACCCCAAAATATTGCAACATGGATGAATCTCACACACATAATATTGAAGAGAAGCAGCCACATATGTATGTATTAAAAAGTACAAACTGTGTAATTCAATTAATCAAAGCCCCCAAAGTGGTAGGATCAATCTACTATGATATGTCAGAATAGTGGCTACTTTTAGTGGGGTCTAGGAAGGCTTTATGAGTTATAACTACTAGGTACCTTGTACTTATGAAAAATGGGGAAAAAATGAATTGCATCATATTTTCTTCATACATAATATTGCTATTTGTCACTAAAGACAGCTTTTTTAATTCTGTTTTATTGAATATGCTCTTATAGTTGTCCTGATTTTTTTCCCCTTTGCCCCCCTCCACCCAGCACCCCCCTCCCTCAGGCAATCCCCCCACCCTTGTTCATGTCCACAGGTCATGCGTGTAAGTTTTTTGGCTACTCCCTTTCCTGTACTGTACTTTACACCCCTATGGCTATTATTCTGTAACTACCTATTTGTACTCTTTAATCCCCTCACCTCTTCACCCATTCTCCCACACCCCCTTCCCATCACTTTATCTGTAACCTTTGACATTTTAACTATGATGTATGTGTCTTGGGGTGGGTCTCTTTGCATCCATCTTGTTTGGGACTCTGTGCTTCCTGGACTTGCATGTCTGTTTTCTTCACCAAATTAGGGAAGTTTTTTTCATTATTTTTTCAAATAGATTTCCAATTTCTTGTTCTTTCCCTTCTCTTGGCACGCCTATGAAGCAAATGTTGGATCGCTTAAAGTTGTCCAACAGGCTGCTTATACTATTCTCAGTTTTGGTTTGTTGTTGTTGTTGTTTTGGATTCTCTTACCTTCTTGTTGTTCTGATTAGTTGCTTTTTGCTTCCTTATGTTCCAAATCATTGATTTGATTCTCAGCTTCATCCACTCTACTGTTTCCTTGTAAACTGTTCTTTATTTCAATTAGTGTAGCCTTCATTTCTGACTGGATCTTTTTTATGCTGCTGAGGTCCTCACTAAGTTCCTTGAGCATCCTTATAACCAGTGTTTTGAACTCTGCATCTGATAGATTGCTTATCTCCATTTCCTTTATATCTTTTTCTGGAGTTTTTATCTGTTCTTTCATTTGGGCCATGTTCTGTGTCTCCTCGTTTTGGCAGCCTCCCTGTGTTTGTTTCTATGTATTAGGTAGAGCTGCTATGACTCCCTGTCTTGGTAGTGTGGGTCTAATGTATAGGTGTCCTGTAGGGTCCAGTGGCACAGCCTCCACTATCACCCAAGCTGGGCAGTCAGGGTGCGTACTCCTTGTGGTCTGAGTACACCCTCCTCTTGTAGTTGAGCCTTGGTTGCTATTGGCATATCAATGGGAGGTACCTTTGATATAAGGTCAACTGCAAGGATTGACCTCTTACCACCAATCTCCACCCTCCGTGGAGGATCAGCTGTACAGGTACAGGGTGGTGATGCTCCAACGCAGTCTGTAGCTGTCCAGGATGCGCTGGCCCTGGGGTTTTCCCAGGTGGTGCAGGCCAAGATAGGCCCCCACCTGTATTTTGCCCAGGGGCACCCTGCCTGAGTTATAAAGCAATCTGAGATGGCTGCTCCTTGTCTGGGTTTAGAGATTTCCAGGCTAAGCCAAGCTGTGATTCTAGGCTGCTAGTTCCAGGCCTGGGGCTCACTGAGGCCAGCTGCTGCTTGTTTGAGAGGGTTTAGGAAGTTGTAAAGCATGAGCCAAGACTAGCCATTTATATGGAAAAGCAGCGTGGGTTGGGCAGAGTCTCTGGGGATTTCCAAGGCAGGTCAAACAGTGTTAGCCAGGTTGATGGAGTCTCAGATTTGGCACTAGTCTGCAGGCTCTGTTAGGGGAGGGCCCAGAAAAGAAACAATGGCCTCTGCCCCACTTGATGCCAGACACCTCATCCTACCCCTGCACGCCCCTAGTGCCTTTCAAGCTGCTACCAGGGTACTGGAGCTCAGGGGGAGTGAGTCTGAGTAGGTGAACCTGTGTGTGGGTTCTTTAAGAGGAACAGCCTGGAGCGCCAGCAGTTTCTTCCACTGACTCAATTCCCACCATTTTTTGCAGGCAGAAGTTGTGGGGACTTACCTTCCCAGCACTGGAGCCCTGGGCTGAGGGTTTTGGTGTGGTGTTGGGACTCCTTGCTCCTGAGATATCCCTCCCAAATTTTTATCCACCACACATGGATGTGGGACCAACCCATTCCACATCTGCACCTCTCCTACCAGTCTGGATGGATGTGGTTTCTTTAATTCTGTAATTGTCAGACTTCCATTCAACTCGATTTCTGAGGGTTCTGAGCAATGGCTGTTCTATATTTTAGTTGTAGTTTTGTTGTGGTTGTACGAAGAGGCAAGCTATGTCTGCCTATGCTGCCATCTTGACTGGAAGTGGGCTAAACAAAGTTTTAATTCTTCTTTCACAATCTAAATGTGCCCTTTTTAGGGGGGAGGGACCTTACTGAACTGGCTAGAAACTCTAGTACAATGTTGAGTAAAAGTGATGGGAGCAGAGATATCCTTGTCTGGTTTCTGATTTTCAGGCAAAGGTTGGCAAATTTTTTTTAAAGAACAAATGGTAAATATTTTAGACTTTGTGGGTCATAGGTCTCTGTTGCAACTGTCCAGCTCTGTCATGTACCTCAAAATTTGCCAGAGATAAATGAATAGGCATGGCTATGTTTCAATCAAAATAGTCAGATGGGCCATAGTTTGCCAACTCCTATCTTAGGGAGGAAGCATTCAGTCTTTTATTATTTCATAATGTTAGCTCTACGTTTTGTCCATGCCCTTAATCAGGTTGAGAAAGTTCCCTTCTATTCGTAGATTGCTGAGAGTTTTTTTTAATCAGGAATGGAAGTTGGATTTTGTCAAATGCTTTTTCTGTACCTGTTGAGATGATCATAAGGTTTTTCTTTTTTAATTTGTTGATATGGAGAAATACATTCATTTATTTTGAAAAATATTTTTATTGTGGTAAAATACACATAAAATTTATTACCTTAACCATTTTTAAGTGTACAGTACAATAGTATCTCGTTGTAGTTTTGATATACATTTCCCTAATGATTAGTGATGTTGCACATCTTTTCATGTGCTAGTGGCCTTTTATATATCTTCATCGGAATAATGTCAGTTCTAGTCCTTTGCTCATTTTTTAAGTAGATTGTTTATTTTTGTTGTTGCTGAATTGTAGGAGTTCTCTCCATGTTCTGGATATTAATCCCTTCCCAGGTATATGATTCGCAATAATTTTCTCCCAATCCATGGGCTACCTTTCTACTCTGTTGATAGTACCTTTTGATAAACAAAAATTTTTAGTTTTTATAAAATCTAATTTGTCTATTTTTTCTTTTGTCGTCTGTGCCATTAGTGTCATACCCAAGAAATCATTGTCAGTTCCAGTGTTGTGCAAGTTTTGCTCTGTTTTCTTCTAAGATTGTTATAGTTTTAGGTCTTATATTTAGGTCCTTGATCCATGAGTCGGTTTTTGTATATGGCATAAGATAAGGGTTCATCTTCATTCTTTTGCATGTGCATATGTAATTTTGCCAGAACTACTGTGTTGAAATGACAATCCTTTTCCCATGGATAGTCTTGGCACCATTGTCAAAAAACATTTACATATATATATAATCCATACATATATTTGTTTATTATCTTGTGGTTTATTTCTGGTCTCTTTATTCTATTCCATTGGTATATATGTATGTCTTTATACCAATACCACATTGTTTTGATTACTGTAGCTATGTAATAAATTTTGAAATCAGGAAGTGTGAGTCGAGCTCTGTTCTTTTTCAAGATTCATTGGACTATTTGAGATCCCATGAGATATTCCATGTGAAACTGAGAATGAGTTTTTCTATTTCTACAAAGAAATGTCATTGGATTTTGATAGGGATTGCACTGAATCTGTAGATTTCTTTGGGTAGTAACATCTTAACAATATTGTCTTTCAATCCATGAACATGGGATGTCTCCCATTTATTTGTCTTCTTTAATTTCTTTCAACAATGTTTTGTAATTTTTATTGTACAAGATTTCACCTTCTGGATTAAGTTGATTCCAACGTTTTATTTTTTTGATGCTGTTGTAGGTGGAATTATTTTTGTAAATTTCCTTTTCAGAATGCTCATTTTTAGTGTCTAGAAATGCAGCTGATTTTTGTGTGTTGACTTTGTATCCTGCTACATTGCTGAATTCATTTGTTACCTCTGTTTTTTTGTGGGGAATTTTTAGGGTTTTCTACATATAAGATTATCTCATCTGCAGAGATAATTTTACTTCTTCCTTTCCAGTTTGGATGCCTTTATTTCTTTTTCTTGCCTAATTACCCTGGCTGGAAATTCCAGTACTGTGTTGAATAGAAGTGGTGAGAGTAGACATCCTTGGCTCGGTTCTGATCTTAGGGGAAAAGCTTCCAGTCTTTCATCTTTGAGAATGATGTTTGCTTGGATTTTTCATATATGCTTTACGTTGATGTAGTTTTCCTAGTTTGTTGGAATTTTTTTTATCACAAAAGGTGTTGAATTTTGTCAAATGCTTTTTCTACATCAATCGAGATGATCATGTGGGTTTTCTTTTCTTCATTCTGTTAATGTAGTGTATTATGTTCTTTGATTTTTGTATGTTGCACACACATGGTCATGGTGTATGATCATTTTAATATGCTGTTGAATTTAGTTTGCTAGTATTTTGTTGAGGAGTTTTGCATTAATGTTCATAAAGGATATTAGTCTATAGTTTTTTTTTCTTGTAGTGTCTTTGACTGGCTTTGGTATCAGGATAATGTCCTCATAGAATGAATTAGGAAGTTCCCTTCTCTTCAGTTTTTGGATAAAGTTTGAGAAGAATTGGTGGTATTTCTTCTTTACATATACGGTAGAATTCACCAGTGAAGCCATCACGTCTATGACTTTCCTTTGTTGAGAGGCTTTTGATTACAAATTCAACCTCCTTACTAGACAAAACTCTATTCAGATTTTCAGTTTTTTCATAATTCAGTCTTGGTAGGTCTTGTGTTTCTAGGAATATGTTCATTTCATCTAGGTTATCCAATTTGTTGGCGAACAGTTGTTCATAGTATTCTCTTACAGCCCTTTTCATTTCTGTAGAATCATTAGCAGTGTCCCTTTTTTCAGTTCTGATTTTAGTAATTTGAGTTCTCTCTCTTTTTCTTAGTCTGTCTAGCTAAAGCTTGTCAATTTTGTTGATCTTTTCAAAGAACCAAGTTTTGGTTTTAATGCTTTTTCTCTTTTTTTTTCCCTATTCTCTATTTTATTTCTGCTCTAATCTTTGTTATTTTCCTTCTTCTCATGGCTTTGGGTTTAATTTGTCCTTTTTCCAGCCCCTTAAGATGTAAAGTTTGTTTTTTGATTTGAGGCCTTTCTTAATTTCTTAGTGTGTTAAGAGTTTATAGCTATAAATTTCCCCATAACATTTATATTGCTGTGCCCTTTAAGTTCTTATGTTTTTTTAAAATTTTCATTTTATCTGTAATTATTTTATAATGTTCCTTGTGATTTTTTTTTGATCTTTTGGTTAAGATATTTTTGAATGTTAAGCCAACTTTGTGTTCCTGAAACAAACTTCACTTGGTTACGATGTTATCCTTTTCTTATATTGCTGAATTGTACTTGCTAAAATTCTGTTTAAGTTTTTGCATCTGGGTTTATGAGCAATATTGGTCTGCAGTTTCCCTTGTTTATAATGTCTTTACCAATATTTGGATTCAGGATAATGTTGATGATATAGAGTGAGTTGGGAAGAATTCTTCTTTAGTTTTCTGGAAAAGTTTATGTATAATAGGCATTAATCCTTTAAATGTTGGGTAGAATTTTCTGGTGAACCCACCTGGACCTGGAGTTTTCTTTGTGGGAAAGTTTTTAACTACAAATTCAATTTCTTTACTAGATATAGGACTATCCTGGTTCGGACCTTTCAAGGAATCTGTCCCTTTCATCTGAGTTGAATTTATTGGCATGAAGTTGTCTATAATATTTTATTATTTTTTAGCTATTTGTAGAATCTGAAGTATAGTCTCTGTATTCATTGCTTTTTTATTTTTTTAAGGTAGGCAGTGCTCCTTTTTTATATTTCCTGGAGGAGCTTTTGCGTACTGTTTAAGCATATAATTTTCCTTATGATAAATTCTTTTTTTTAAGATTTTATTTATTTTGAGAGAGGGGGGAAGAGAGAGAGAGAAACATCAATGTGTGGTTGCTTCTCACATGCCCCTTGCTGGGGACCTGGCCTGCAACCCAGGCATGTGGACTGACTGGGAATCGAACTGGTGACCCTTTGCTTCGCAGTCTGGTGCTCAGCCCACTGAACCACACCAGCCAGGGCTGTTCTCATTCCTGATATTGCAATTTGTGTATTCTTTTTTCCTGATTAATCTGGCTAAAAGTTTATCAAGTTTATCTATCAGTGAACCAATTTTTTATTTTATTCATTTTCTTAATTGTTTTTGCTTTTCTGTTTCATTGGTCTGTACTCTGGTTTTTATTATTTTCTTTATTCTGCTGCTTTGGGTTTTATTTGCTCTTCTTCTTTAGGTTCTTAAGGTAGAAGTTGTCATCTTGATTTGAAGCATTACTTCTTTTCCGCTATAGATGCTTATTGCTAGAAATTTTCCTCAACTACTACTTTAGTGCTATCCCACAAATTTTGATATATTTTATATTCATTTTCATTCAATTCAAAATACTAATTTAATTTCCCTTTTTTCCTTTGACCCATGGATTATTTACAAGTATATTATTTAGTTTCCAAATACTTGAGGATGTTACAGAGGTGTTTCTATTATTGATTTCTAAGTTAAATCCATTGTGGTCAGAGAGTATACTCTTTATGACTTAAACTCTTTATAAATTTATTGGGGCTCATTTTTTGGCCCAAAATATGGTATATAGTTTTTTAAAATGCTGTTTTGCTATTTATGGAGAAATATCCCATACGTGTCAATTAAATCCCATCGGTTGAGACTGCTGTTCACATCTCCATCTTTAACTATTTTCTATTTTGTCAATTATTGAGCAAGGCATATTGGAATCTCTTGACTATAGTGTGGATTTCTGTATTTCTCCTTATAGTTTTAATGGCTTTTGCTTTATATATTTTGAAACTTTAATTAGGTACATAAATGTTAAGGATTATGTCCCCTTGAGAAATTACCTCTGTCATTATGAAATGAACTTCTTTATCCCTGATAACATTCTTTGCTCTGAAATAAATTTTGTCGTATATTAATACACCTACTATAGCTTTTTTTATTACAATTAACATGATGTATATTTTTCTAGTGCATTTCTTGTAGGTAGCATATAGTTGAGTATTATGATATTACTATTTTATTTACTTATTTTTAGAGAGCGGGGGAGGGACAATGAGAGGGAGAGAAAAACTGATGCGTGAGAGTAACATCGATCAGTTGCCTCTCACAAGCCCCCAGCTGGGGACCTGGCCTGCAACCCAGGCATGTGCCCTGACTGGGAATGAACCAGTAACCATTTGGTCCACAGGCTGGCGCTCAGTCCACTGAGCCACACCAGCCAGGGCCATATTACTATTTTTAAAAGATATTTTACTAATTATTACTCTAGGGATTATAAAATACATCTTATCGCAGTTCACTTAAGCTTTTTCTGACTTAATTTGGTAGAATATAGCAACTTTACTCCAGTGTAGGTCCATTTCCTTCCTTTTCTTTTGTGCTGTTACTGTTATCTATATTAAATTTATTTGTGTTAAAAACACCGCAGTACAGTGTTAAAATTATTGCTTCATACAATATATATATTTTTTTATTCAAAGAAGAAGAGTCATGATAGCAGCTTCAGCAAGAGGGCCACAGACTCCCATTATTCTTACTTGAAGTTTTAGTTCTTTTTCATGAATAATGTTTCTCAATTTATTTGCCTCTGATTGACTTCCAGAGTCCTGAAATGATTTTTTTGGACAATTTTGTCCAGTTCATATTTGAGTTTTAGGGAGAGGATTTGTCGACCTGTGCTCTACCACAGGGCTCTTTAAAAATTTTTCTGACCCTCTTTCTCTAAGCCACAACAAAAGAACACTTATCCTTTAGTCTCCCAGGATTGTATGTCCCTGTGGATTGAAGAGAGTCAGTAGAGTAAAAATTAATGGGGAGATAAAAATAACTCAGTCCTTCATAGCTTCCTTTGACATATTAGGCTCTCTATAGACAAATAGGGCAACGGAAGTTCTCTTAATAAATTGTATAAAGTATTCATATGATAGTTGCTAGTGTCTACTTGGTTAACCCAGGCTCTTGGCGTTAGCCACACTGCCTTGGGCTCGGTACTCATTCCCAGCATTTCACAGCTTTTAGGGTGAGTGAATTTTCTGTATAAAGGAACTTTCCTCATATGAGGAGATTGGCCGCAAAAGCTCAGATTTTTTGTGATTCTTCTTGGTCACTGCATGCTGGGAGGGGCCAGAGAACAGAGAAGCATCCTCTGTATACATGGCTCTTCTTCCCCTTGTCCATCTAAAATTGAGGCTGGAATGCCATTTCTATTGATACCTCCCCTCTCTCCTTTCAAATAGGTTTTAAATTTCCCTTGGGAAAACATTATGGAGTGCCACTTACCCCAGTGCTTCCTTCTCTTCCCCCCATCCTAGCATCCTCTCCTTGTGATTCAAGTTAGAACTGCAATAGGGAAGGGTGGAATGGGAAGGGTTAGGAAAGCTGGGAGTTCTGCCAGTAGACAGAGCGCAGTTAAAATAATGCATTCGGAATTCGTGATAGTTAAAGTAAATCTTAGTTGGTTTAATTTCCTCTTTTATAACTGGAATCTTAAGTCACACGAATGGCTTCCCAGAGTTAAAAAAAATTTTTAAAGGTGCAAGCAGTAGATAAGGGTTTCGATCTTAATCAAATCTAGGTTGAAAGTCTTTTTTTAAAATTTTACATTGTCGCTTTGCATGGAAACTAAGTTACGTACAGAAAGATCTTATTGTTTGTAAATATCACATTGTTCCAGGACTTTAAAATACTTGAACAAAGGGAAAAGAATGACCAGATTTTTAGTCCCATCCATCTTTATGTGGACTTATATATACTCACAGTTCTCTACAATGAAGCCATCAAAACTGCTATGAGTCTAATCAGTGCGTGTCCTGATGACATGACATCTTCATCCAGAAAGCTTGCAGCAGCTGAGCAAGAAGTTCACATGTCTACAAGGAATCACCAGGGAATAGAAAGAGCTCACACCAGGGGCCCTTCCCGGGCCTGTGTCCTTTTTGTGCACAGTGGAGGTTAGATAATTGCCTCACAGCCACAGTGGAGTGAAAGAAACTGTTTCCTGTTTTCAGGGGATTCCTTTTAATGCCAAACATAGCAGCTGGGAAATAAACTTTTCCCAGAATCACAATGTTCTTCTTACATTATGTTTAAACATGATTTGACAGCAACTATTAACGTCTATTTCCAGAAATGTCAGGGCCGTAATTTCTAAAATTTCAGTTGACCATTAACAACGCTGGTTTGGATTATGCAGGGCCACTTATAGGTGGATTTTTTCCAATTGACCCACGCAATTCAAACCTGCATTGTTCAAGGATCAACTGATGGTTGGGACTCTGAGCATGTGGAGGACCAGCTTAGGTTACACGTGGTTTTCCACCATGCAGGCAGTTGGTGCTGACTCTCATGTTGTTCAAGGGTCAAATGTAATTGTTTAGTACCATTACCATTAATTAATTTATTCACTGTCTTAGTGTGTGGAAGGAGACACTATTCAATCAAGTTTTTTACCCCTGTGGCTGACACGCATTAGATTTTCCTATAACAAGTGAAAGAGTGGAGGAATTACATATAACGCCAGTTCTTAAATGCTGGTTTTCGTTTTCCTTGTGGTGATCATCTTCAAGAATTACACCCAGTGCCCCCAAATTTGGAAAGATACTCAGAAATGGTGACCTTATAGCTGCCTGGCAGAGGCATGGACTATACACAGCAATAGCAGTCTCTCGGATGTGTCTGTTGTGACTTCCTCAGCTGAGTGGGTTTGTGGAAGTGCTAGAGGTGGGAGCTCCCTGAGGAGTTTAACGAAGTCGTAGAGGCTTGTTGTTCTCCTTAACTCAGGGTTCTATTCCTCTTCCCTTTGTTATTCCCCTTTTAACTCCCACTTATAACATAGGGAAAACCTCCTGAAAGTAGTGAAATGATTTGGTTGCCATTGCTCTTGCTTAGAGTTGAGATAATTCTCTTAGGAGTTCATTTGCTTAGGTTAAAAAAAAAAAAGTTTTTTTATCCTCGCCCAAAGACATTTTTTCACTGCTTTTAGAGAGATAGAAAGGGGGGAAAGAGGGAGAGGGAGAGAGATATCAATCTCAATTGG
Source organism: Mormoops blainvillei (assembly GCA_004026545.1). Taxonomy (NCBI): domain Eukaryota; kingdom Metazoa; phylum Chordata; class Mammalia; order Chiroptera; family Mormoopidae; genus Mormoops; species Mormoops blainvillei. Next base: position 132,607 of record PVJD01001353.1, on the reverse strand, counting down.
TTGCCTTCTCGCACACACCCCAAGACTGGGAATTAAACCCTCAACCCGGGTATGTGCCCTGACTAGGAATCAAACAGTCTATGAAATGACACTCCAACCAACTGAGCCACACTGGCCAGGGCTGCTTAGGTAAAATTTAAAGTATTTCACCTGAATCAGCACCCAAAATTCCATTCTCAAAAGTTGGAAAAACACCTGGGATGGACCCTAGAACCATGCAGAATTGAAAATCAGAAAGGTAGCATGATTACCAGGTATTGGCAAGGACATGGAACAATCAAACTCTCATACACAGCTAGTGAGAATATGAAATGACACAATCATTTTGGAAAACAGCGTGACAGTTTCTTATCAAGTACCGCGTGACCCAGCAATTCCATACCTAGCTTCATCCCCAGGAGCCAAAAAATGGAAACCCCCCCACTCCCCTCACTGTTAAAATAGACTCCTATTTAGCAATGAAAAGGAACAAACAGCGTGTAACATGAATGAATCTCGAAATAATTATTCTGAGTGAAAGAAGCCAGAAGCAAAAGAGTATGTGTATTTATGTTTTTATTTATATGTAATGTTAGAAAATGCAAAGTCATTCATAGTGACAAACAGATCAGTGGTTCTCTGAGGGACAGAGGGTGGTAGGGCAGCTTTTAGAATTGATAGAAATGTTATGTATCTTGATTTCAGCCATAATGTCATGGGTATATACATCGTTCTAAATGCATTGAGTTGTACACTTTACTAGAAGCAGTTGTGCACATAAATTATACCTCAGTAAAATTGTTATTTAAAAATGGCATGCATACCTGAGATCGTATAATTGGATCTCCAAATGCTTAGCCCCAGGCTCCTTTTTACTAAGCCATCCTGCCTCCCCAGCAGTGCTGTAGACTCTTCAGGAAGTTTCCAGTAGGTAGGTATTTTTATTATGAGTAATGCTGAGAAACAGAGAAATTAGATAAGTAACATTTTTAAGTTTTGTTTATTTTGCTAAAAGCAGAATCACTAAATTATCTTTGTCAGGTAATCTTTATATGTATGTTATCCCAAATAGTGTGCAGTCCTTTATTCCTTACATCATGAGAAATCTTTTTTTTTTTTTTTCCTTGTGCTTCATCCACTTGGGATGGGATACCAACATAATGTGAAGTCTACAGTGGAGTTGAAATTTGACAGGCTAATTTCATTTTATACATGATGCTCTGGCTTTTCACAAATGAATTTAGCCTGAGGTCATTCGGGAAATTTAGGGTGACCTCTCTGCAGGTTATTTGTAAAGATACTCTCTTGCTGTCTTGATATATAATTAGGGAAAGGGTAATTAACCATTAGATAATGTAGGAAAGAGAGTGGAGGAGCCACAGTTAACCCTTGAACAGCACGGATTTGAACTCTGTGTGTTCATATACATGCAGATTTTTTTTCAATAAATGCAGAAAACTGACTATACATTGACATATGCCATTTAAATAAGGGACTTGAGCATCCATGGGTTTTGGTATCCTCAGGGGGATTCTGGAGCTAATTTCCCATGGTTACCGAGGGTTGTTCACTTTTGTGAGAGTCACAGTCATCCATAGATTTTCGAGTGTTGTGGGGATGCCTCCTGGGGAAGAGTTCAAGGTTCAACTGTAGTTTCCTTTCCAAATGGGCTCTTTAGATTCAGGAGAAAGAAGGCTGGTCTGGTTATCTACTGCTGTATAACAAACACCACCTCAAATGTTAATGCCTTAAAATAATGATGAAATTTAACTCATAAATCTCTGATTTGAGTGGGGACTTAGCAGTGACAGTTCATCTATACTCCTCTCAGTTCATGGGCACTGGAGGGCTAAATCGTCTTAGGCTCCTGCCCTCACGTGTCTGGTGTTTGATGGTGGCTGTTGGCTGAGATTTTCTTTGGGCTGTGACCAGAAACCCGCGTGCAGACTCTCCATGTGGCCTGGACTTCCTTATAGGGTGCTGGCTGGATTCCAGGGCAAATATGCCAAGAGAGAGGCAGGCAAAAGCCCCCTTGCCTTTTACAACCTAGTCTTGGAAGTCATACAGCCTCTCTTCTGTCACATTTTACCTGTCAAGGCAGTCAGTCACAAAGGCCTGCTCAGTTACAAGGGGACAGGAGGTAGACACTATCTCTTGATGGGCACAGCAAGCCTCTATTACTGTGGCCATTTTGAAAAATCCAATCTGCCACAGAGACTGTTGTCTCTTATTTCAGTAGAGAAGTGAATTATGTGACTAACTTGACAGAATCTTATAATGATTTTTTTTTTAAACATTGCCTCACAGATGAGAAGGAACCTGGGTACATGAGAGACCATCTGGTAAAGAATTCTACCTTACGCTTGCTGGTCGTGTTTGCCTTTGCAGATCTGTGGTAGCAAATCAGCTAGTTGTGTCCTGAAACACTCAAGGACTCATATGACCCTCTACCTTTTTCAGTCAGCTCCAGGTGTCTTCCATCAGGCAGGACCGTCCCATCAGTGTCACTTTGTATATGGCTTGCATCTGGTTCTACCATGGTTTTAACCAGATGCAGGCCACAGTGGTTTGCAACCATTCAGTTGCACACTTGGAAACACAAGGAATACGTAAGAAGCTTAAAAGCTGAGGGAGCCTGTATGGTACCTAAATGTGGGTGTGGCCTTGGGATTTCTTGGGGTTGGTTGGTTTGTTTGTTTGTTTGTTTTAAACAGATGTATTGAGGTAGAATTGACATGTAGTAAACTGCACATATTTAAACTTTACAATTTGATGACTTTTGACATATACGCCTGTAAAACTATCCTTACACAAGATGAACAAATTTATCTCCATGAAGTTTCCTCAAGCCCCTTATACTCCATTTGTCCTGTCTCCCCTCCCCACCGACCACCATCCCCAGGCAACCACTAATCTACTGTGACTGTAAAGTACTTCCTTTTTTATAGTTTTGTAGAAATGCGATAATAGCATGTATAATTTGGTGGGGGGGGGGTGGAATTCTGGCCTTTTATGCTTAGCATAATTATTTTGAGATTCATTCATATTGTGGCATGTATCAATAGTTCTTTCCCTTTGTTGTTTGAATAGCAGTCTCGTTTATGAATATACCACAACTTACATATCCATTCAGCTGTTGATGGACATTTGGGTTGTTTCTAGTAATTGGTTATTTTAAGTAAAGCTTCTGTGAACATTCCTGTGTAGGTGTTTGTATGACATCTGAAAAGTGGATTGGCTGGATCATGCGGTAGGTATAGGTTTAGCTTTTTAAGAAGCTGCCAGACTGTCTTCCAAAGCGACTCTACCATTTTATATTCCCACCAGTGGTGTGCGAGTGTTCCAGTTCCTTTCCCTCCTTGCCAAGATTTTGTGTGATTGGTCTCTAGCCATTCTGATAAGTGTGTAATGCTATCTCATCATGGTTTTAATTTTGCAATTGCCTATGAATTAGTGTTTTTGAGCATCTTCCCATGTGTTTATTTGCCATCTATGTTTCTTCTTTAGTGAAGTGTCTATTCAGATCTTTTGCCCAATTTCTTATCATGTTGTTTGTTTTCTTGAGTTTTGAGGTTTCTTTCATATATTCTAGATACAAGTTCTTTATAAATATATGATTTGAAAATGTTTTCTCCTAGTCTGTGGCTTGACTTTTCAGTCTCTTAAAAGTGTCTTTCAAAGCACAGAAGTTCTTATTTTGATGACATCTAATTTATACATTTATTTTTTTCTATGTGGAGCATACATACTTTTAAGAGACTTTTGCCTAACCTAAGGTTCCAAAGATTTTTCTTCTGTCTTTTTCTGGAAGTTTTATAGTTTTAGGTTTTATACTTAGGTCTGTGATCCATTCTGAGTTAATTTCTGTAGAAGCTGTGAGTGAGGGTAGTTTTCCATCATGTGTACTCAGAGTTGGGAAGGATGGCATGTGATAGTGACAGAATTAAGAGCTGCCACATAATACCAGAGGTAAAAGGAAGAGGACTTGCCTACCATCCAACTGAGGGATGTTTCAAAGCAGAGAAAAAAAAGAGCAGCAGTAGTTTCATTGGAGAGACATTTCAATAGTTTGCAGATGAACGGGCCTGGATTCCTGTAGATAAAATGCACCATGCTTTTCACCTTAGTACCCTGGAAGGAAAATTAATTGTGGCAGAAACAAAGGATGTGACCTTGTTGGGCTAGGTATCATCAGACTTTAAGCTGCCAAGTAGGGCAAGGTTCCATTCTTGGCCATGGTGACAGAGTGACAGAATGATTCCTGAGATTTGTGCCTGCTGTGGAGGGAGGCTTCTTGTGGATGTATTTTTGTAATGCAAACTGTCTCCTGCAAGCATCTAAACTGGTGAAAATTTACACTTAAATTTTTTGGCTCTAAATTAATCATGAACCCTAACACTTGCTGTGCACAGAGAAGTCATTAAATACAAGGAGGGATATAATGCAGTCTAGAGAATGACCTTTGCCTTCAAGGAACTTCCAGAATTATTTCCAAAACATAATATTTCTAGGCCTTTTCAAATCATACCTTTTTCTGGACATAGTTTAACTTTTTTCATGACTCATACTGTAATTACAGACATTCATTGCTGTGCTATGCAGAATCCAGTTTTGAGGGGCCTTTATATTTCTCTCAGCTGCCATCGTAACCCTCTGTTTGCCCATCAGCCCCTCTCTCTGGCTCCATTCTAATGTGTTTTATAGAAAGAAACCAACAAAAAGGGCTTGTCACCAATGCGTATGTAAAATAAAACCAGAAAAAGTAAGTGTGGGGTCAGGAGAAAGTACCACACACAGGACCCTAGTAGAACACAGGCTCCCCCTTGCCATCATGTTCTTCCACTGTGTGGTACCTGGTTATATTGGGTCCAAAGAAAATTGTTTTACCATTTCTCTTTATTTGTTGCACTACAGAAAAGGTAAGTTAACGTTGAGTTTGTGTCTCCAGAGACAAGTACAAGAGAGTGGGCGGTACCACAGGTGTGTTTCATTTTTTAGATGTTTTGCCATTTTCCCTCTGCCAAAGTGGTACCTTGTAGGTATAGAAACTAATACACTGACAGATTTAAAAGAACACTTCAGTTCATGCTGTAAGCAATAAAATAAGTTCATCATAAGTCGAGTACTCTATATCGAGCATCTCTTTCCTGAGGTCACTTCCTTCCCAAGCTACTGCATGACTGCAGGCCTCTTCACATCCAGTCAGCCTTGTACTTTGTCGCCCTGAATCAGACCAAATATATTTACCTGTGGCTTCAGAGATGAGAAGGGCTGGGCCAGGGAAGACCAGTAGTCCCTCCAGGCTCACGTCCTGTCTCGGCACACTGCAGAAAGTGTTCTGGGGGACAACGCGGGCAGGCGGGCGATCTTCCTCTGAAATGTGAGTACAAAAGAATAATGATACGTCCAAACAGGCATCTTCCCCGATCCGGGTTCCCCACCAAAGCTGTAGTCTTAACCTTTTCTGTGTATCAGATTAATAGTATACTGTGGCCTCTGTGTAGTAGTAACCCTTCTTGCATAAATTATGTTTTTAAAATTGAAGGGTATTTGAATGAGTCCAGAGATACTCTGTGTCTATCTTTTTGTCTTCTAGCAGCCCTCATTTTTAGAAACTGGGGCTTTTTTTTTTTCTTTTCTTTATTTAATCCTGTCTCTCTACTGAAGCTTTCATAGCCTCTGGATTTTCTCTTACTTTCTCTTAGAGTTTTCGTAAACTGCATGTTATTCACCAAACCTTTGCTGAGTGCCCGAAGAGTGTGCTGGATTTTTCTGTTCAGCACTTGGTGAATAACCAGCTGGAGAGAGAGAAACAAAGTCTTATAAGTGCTGTTCATTGCAATAGGCACACCTGGACCCACCGCAGAAGTCTTTGTGACTGCTTGTAGAACCATCAAACCTTCATCTCTGGCCCAAATGGCAGGTGCCTTGAAATCCTCTGTGTACTGACTAGAGGAAAGGGACTCAGAACAAGTGTGACTGTCCTCTGGTACTCCAAGCTGTCTTCTGGATATGGGGAGTAGTCCCATTTCACACTTACTTGTGTCTTGGAAGGTGGAATCAACAGTGTTTCGGGATGAGAGAAGGGGATGGTATATGTTGCATTCCAGCCAGAGATGCTGTTTCATATACCTTATAGACACTATCTTATTAAATCCTCATAATTGGGTATTTTTTCCATTTTACATATGAGAAAGTTGTAACTCCTCCAGGACATAAACTGTATGTCCAGTTCTGTAGCTAGGAAAAATTGTCTCCAACATTCAAAGCCCAGGTCCATGGCACTCTAATACCCATGAGTCCTCTGCCATCCCCCTCTACTTTTCAAATAATTATCTACAGAGAGGTGGCTTTCAAATCAGTATGAAGAATTTCCTAAACTTCAAGTGGGGACAAAGTCAGCCTTCTTGTCACCAGAAGGTCCTAGTGTAGACTGAAGAGCCTTTTCTTAGAGAAGGCATTTGAACAGGGTTTCCATAGGGGTTGTGGCTGCTTACTTTGGGTGGCTTTCAAGACCTATGCTACCCAGGTTGCACTACATCCATCTGTTTCAGAGCCTCTGTACAAAATGGGTGACTTTTGCCCCATAGATGTTTTGGAATGCTTAATTTTCTTCCCCTCAAACATACCTGTTCTCGGGAAGCTTTTGGAGTTTTGGGATGAGGAAACACGATTTCCTCTCTTCTTCCTTTGCCCAAACCCTTTCCCAGAGCATGCACAGGGTGAATGTTTGCTTGAGGATTACTGTGATTGTCTCCTTTAGTCGAAATTGCATTTTAGTGAGTAATAATCCCTGCCAAAGCTAAATTAAATCTAGAAAAGGCAGAGCTGATTCCTAAGCCTCTGATGAAACTGCTCACAGCCTGCCCAAGCTCCATGAATCAGCTGTGACTTGGCTAGCGGCTCTCACCTACTGTCTCTTCCCAGTGGCAGTTTCATGAATTTTCAACAAGCAGACATGGTTCCTGTGTGCTTTTCCACAAAAAATCTCCTTTTGGAGGGGTTTGTGGGAAACGTGTGGGGATGTTAATCCTGTCTCTTAGGGTGATGTTTGCTGACTTCTTCTGAACTGTTCCCTCAAAATAGGTTCATTGGACTAAAAAAAGTTATAGCACATTAAACCTTAATGGATTATTATACCTTAGATTTAGTTTTTGTGAACCTTTAATGTAGTTAGAGCGGTGTCCTAGACGTGTGCCCGCTCCTTTGAGTCTATTGGGCAACGTCATTGTGCTTAAATGTGGCCACTTCTCTCACAGAGTCATAGGCAGCTTCCTTCCTTGGCGTGGGAACAGCCGATCACAGAGGATGGTATACGGGGCTCCTTTTGATTTACCAGGGTTCCTCAGTTTATCCTAGTGGTAAAGGAAGCAGATTGATACCCTGCTTCCTACCTTTAGCTGCTTTATTGTTTTTAATACATTTTTTTAAAAATTAAGCATGATCTTAATAAATGCCCATAAAACTCAGTCATGAATCATTATGTTAAAGCGTGTTACTTCTCAGTAAATATTCTAGGATAAAGGAGTTGCTTATGAGACCTGCCTGGTGTATAGTGCTATTAAGCATGAGCTACTTCAGAATGTCTGTCGGTATTTTTTATTGTGGTAAAATATACACAACAAATTTACCACTGTCGTCATTTTTAAGTCAATAATCCAAAGACGTTAAGTATATTCACAGTATTGTGCATCCATCACCACTGTTGAATTCCAGAACTTTTCATCATCCTAATTGGAAACCCTCATGCCATACTATTTCCCATCCCCCAGCCCCGACAACCACGAGTCTGCCTTCTGTCCCTGGACTTTGCGATTTCGGATATTTTATGTAAATGGAATAATATAATATGTGGCCTTTGTAAATAGCTTTCACTTAGCATAATGTTTCAAGATTCATCCACATTGTAGCATGAATCAGTACTTCATTTCTTTTTATGGCCCAAATATTCCGTTGTGTGGATACACCATATTTTGCTTCTCCATTTCCCTGTTGATAGACCCTTGGGTGGTTTCTGCCTTTTGGCTATTGCAGCTGTTAACATTCCTGCGCCAGAATTTATTTCAGCACTCGTTTGCAGCTCTTTTAGGTGTGTATCTAGGAGTGGAATTGCTAGATCATATGATAATTCTGTGTTTCACTACTGACAAACTGACAGACTCTTCCACAGTGTTTGCATCATTTTACATCCCTGTCAGCAATGCACATTGCATGAGGGCTCTAATTTCTCCACACCTTCACTAGCACTTGTCTTTCCATTTAAAAAAAATAATGTGCATCCTAGTAGGTATGAAGTGGTAACTCATAGTTTCAATTTGCATTTCCCTAATATGACTAATAGAGTTGAGTATCTTCTCATGTGCTGTTTGTCTTCTTTGGAGAAGTGTTTGTTCAGGTCCTGTGCCTATTTTTATATTTGGCAATTGGGTGGCTTGTCTTTCTGTTGTTGAGCTGTAGGTTTGTTTTTCATGGAAATTTTCAAATATTTATTAAAGGAAGAGAGTAGTGAACTGACCCTCCCATACACACTGCCCAACCCCAGGTCTTCAGCACATGGCCCTCTCGTTCTTCCGTCCCCACCTGGATGAGTCCAAAACAAATGAATCCCAGTGATCTAATGGCATCACATACTTAAATGGAGTTCAAACTTCCTGACTAAATAAGTTTTACAGTTGATTTGCTTGAATTAATATACAAGTAAGGTTCACAAATTGCATTTGGATAATATGCCTCTTTTAAATGTTTTAATCTTAAATCTCCTGCCCCTCACCCCTTGCCATTTTTCCCTTTCAGTTTGTCTTTTTGAAGGATCTGGATTGTGTGTCCTGTAGAGCTTCTCCATTTTAGGTTTGCTGACTACATCCCTGTGGTGCTGTCCCTGGATAAACTGTAGATAGAGCTAGAGGTTAGATCTGATTCCAGTTTAGGTTTGTGGCAGAAATACCTGAGCTGTGGAGTTGTGTCTCTCCAGGGAGAGTCAAGTAGGACCCACTCTCTCTTTTTGTGGTGTCACTGCCATTGGAATCATTTTTGCCAAATGGTGCCATTCTAATTCCATCAGTCACTCTCCTTTGTTTGTTAGAATTCCTGTTTATAGAGAAACTCCACTAGCTGTTTGATTGCCTTGATGTCCAGTGTGGTCAGGAAAGTTCCACCCGATGTTTCACCCTCCCTTGATTTGCCAGCACTCAGGGGTCCTGCGTGATTTCCAGGCTGGGCCAATGCATTCTAGGAGCATCATCGTGAACTCAGGGATTTGACTTTTTAGATGTTCCCGTCGGTTGTACTTCCATCCACCTTTAATTTTCAGATCAGCGGTCCTGCCTCTTGACTCCACACTCAGGTCATCTGGGGACCTTTAAAGAAAATGATGCCCATAATAGTTGGATCCAGCCTCCCTAGAGTAGAGCCAAGCACATGTCACCTTGAACAGACTTTGCAGGGGATTCTGGTGCACAGGGAGGATTGAGGGTCCTTAGCGGAACCGTCCTTTGACTCTTCCCACCCACGGGACATAAGAAGCAGGACTCTCTTCAGAGTTGGTGGCTCACCCTGGGCTGCCTGCCCTGGCTTCCTTCCTTCCTCCCTCTTTAACACTTGGACCGCCTGATAAGCAAGCCTCAGCCTCCTGCTTGCTGGACACATGCCACCTCCGCTTCCCTGACCTGGAACGGGGCTGAACTTCCCTTAGACACCCATAAATCTGCAGCCAGAACAGGTCTACCGATTTACACCATAGCAACCCTGGGCTTCTGCCTGTTGCTTCCAGGGCCTTCTGGGACCTTCTGCACTCAACAGTCACTACTGGCAGTGGTGAAAACTGTCTCTTGATGAGTATTCTCCTCTCTTTTAGACATTACATCCACCACCACACCATACAGAAAAAGGCGCACCCCACCTGCCTCACTGTGATTCACAAACACCCCTCAAACTCCGCCCCCTGGTCTGGGCCTGAGACACCGGAGGTAGGGGTTTTGTTTATAATTCACTCTTACCTCCTGAAGGCTGGGCTCTGACCCCCAGTTTGTGTCGTTCCCAGTAGTCAGCCATGGGAAGGACCCTGCATCTGTCTGTGCTGGACCTGCGGACAGACATAAGGAAATCAGTGCTTGAGCGTATCGGCAGAGGATGAATCACGGTTTTTGGCTTCTTGCCCTATGCCCATAAAAGTGGCATTTCCTTGAATAGATCAGAACTTTAATAACTATTTAAAGAACCTGTGGTATTTGGGGTATATTTTATGGCCCTTAACTAAACCTCAGACAAATTAAGACATCTTAGCATGTTTTATGACTTTTTTTGGTGGAGATTTGTGTAATTTCTTGGCTTTCATACCCCAGCCCTCAACTCTCACTGCACAAAAGACACACCGAAGTGGGGCCCACCTGAAGGCACAGGCAGAGGACAGCGTCATAGCTAAAGTCACAGGAGCAGGAGAGGGCTTTGTCTCGGCTCAAGAAACAGTGAGTGGAAAATGCCCAGCCAGTTCTGCGGAGGGCATGAAGGTGTTCGGCGATTTTACAAGTCTTAAGTTTTTATGAGCATGAAAAGGACGCAGATGGCCCAGTGAAACAGGCCGTGTTCGTCTGCCCCGACAGATCCCTTAGTCGACACTTCCTGGATGGAAGGACATGTGACTTCAGGGGAAAATGGGACCGAGTGCCTCATTGGAATCTATAACTCAGGGCTTCTCTGAACTTTTCTTCGGGCATATATCATAACCCTCTTGTTTTTTGTCCGCCCTGATCCCAGCATAGACTTACCTTGTACAGCGGAAAAACCCTGCAGTGACCTGGAAACTAAATGCAAAATCTGAGTTCATTGATTAGGAACTTTCACTGTAATCACTGTGTGTCTCTAATTTAAAAGAAAATTGTTTCCTTAGAGAGCTTGGTACTGTTGCCTGTGAATAGCGAACAGTGGACAGTCCTTCCGTTAGCGGGCATGTTCCCCCTAAAACAGCGAGATTTTGGCTTTAAGAATAGTTTATCTTAAAGGGACCAGCAGACCTGCGCCAGAAGCTGTCAGTAAAGGAGTCAGGGCACGTGCAGGGAGAAGGGCCCCGGGCCCTGCAGCCCAGCCCTGTGGCTAGTCTGCGGAGCGTGAACCAGCCGATCCTTCTGCCTGGAGGGAGATGTATTGGAAGATATGTTTTCAAAAATCAGTGCCTTTCCTCACACCCTGAAAATGCCACTTTTGAAAATAGAAATTCTATTTTTGACAGCCTTTGAGAAATAAACATGTAAAAAGTCTATGAATGTTGTAAAATTATTACATATCATTTAGGTGGTTTCTAAAAAAAAATTGTAAGTGTTCTTCCCATAATAATTTGCCATGGCTCACCGTGATGAATGACCACCCAGATGTTAATCTAGGACATTTTCCAAGTCTTCTTGTCCTCTCAGCAGCACTAATGCTGTTGACCATTTTAACTCTACCTTAGGTTTCTGGCTTTTCTCCCACCTGTCTGGCTGCCCTCTGTGTCCCGTTGGAGGCATGTTCTCCTCTGCACAGTTTTTACGTGAGCAGGTTCCAAGAGGCTTAGTCCGAGGCCTCTTTCCTGTTCACCGTCCCCTCCAAACACCGTGTAGGTTGCTCCATATTTTTATGTGAAAGCCCCAACGGGTGGCGAAGGTTTATCAGTTACATAAGTGTGGCGAAAGCCAGCAGCGTTGTAACCGTGTGGCTAAAAGCAGGGGCTTCAGTGAGGAAAGAGCAGCCTACGGACATTATCAGGGATTCTCTTGCCTCTTGTTGTCCCAGATGGGATTGGTGCCATCTCTACAAAGTGTCTTTCTATCTCCTCTACAACAAGTAAACAAAATCATAAAAACCCCTCATAGTGTTAACATCTCATCATCTTACCTGGGCTGGGGTTTGTATGTCCACTTTATAGGTGAGAAGCTGCTTCCCGGGGGGCTGGGCACAAAATCCAGGGTCAGTACTGTTAACGCGGCCCTCATGGGCAGGTAAAGCAGTCACGAATTACAGGGACCGGGAAGTGCCAGGCAGGTTGAACTACCTGTGCCTGTTACCGTCCTACACAGAAAGCGGCAAGGGGAAGTGTAGCTCCAGACCTCACGCAGGCCTTTTTGTGGAATCCAGGTAGGGAGCAGAGAAATGAAGAGGGGAGATGGCAAGAGGCTGATCAAGTGGCAGCCAGTAAACACGTCCTTCCCTCTGGCCTCCATCACCAAGGAAACCCAGTTAGGGCCCTGGGATCCCTGCTTTGTCACTGTTCTGCCCCATAAAGTGGAGCCCACTTGTGGGCCTGGACTTTGGCTCCGCGTGTGCGTGGCAGTGCCGGGAGGCCTTGCTGTGCAAGATGTGCAAGTGGAGGCCTTGCTGGGCTCTGGCCGTGGCTTTGGGATGAGTGACCTTCGTCGAGTGGGAAGAGAGCCGGCTCCTGTGGGAACAGCCATTTCTCTGGCTATTTAATACAGTTTTGTACCCCTCTCCTACATACATTTTTATTTCTATTAATCCTGTCATTATATCAGTGGACTGTGATAGCTATGAAATTAAGAGCTCCAGAGAGAAGACGGGAATTTTCCTGTCTTCACTGTGCTTTTCAGCCTCAGAGAACCAGATTTGTTTGTATACTTCTGTATTCTGTCTGCATAATTTTATAGTAGTTTGATTATTTTTTTTCAGCCTTAAACATTAAAAACAAATAAATAGTGAGATGGGGAGCAGAGGGTGCAGGCCTGCTCTCTTAGACTGAAGGCTTTTCCCCACTTTCTTTGAAGCACCTCAATTTTCAAGGCCTGGCACATTCCCCCAGGGTTTCTCTGGACCAGGTTAGGAGGTGGAGGGCTGAGGGGAGCGCTCCAAGATCCTGCTTGGGTTTTGTGCTTGTTGATCTCATTGTCTGCTGGTTGAGATGCCTGGCGTGGCTTCCCTCCAGCCTCCCCGAGGGTAAGGGAGATGGTCACCCTGGCCAGCCTGCCTGGGTTTGGGCTTGAGTTGTTTTGATTTGGAAGTCTGGTTGTCAGGTACTTAAAAGTTAACTCCCCCTACCCTGGAACTCAAGGAACCATTGTTTCCTCTTTCTTTAAATTGCTTTGGCATGTTTTGTAAATGGAGTTGCTGCTCCGACTAAAGATTCCAGGTTTGGGGTTGGGTTTGTCTTGAGGAAGCGGGGGAAGGCCAGGCTCCCACAGCTGGGGAGCTGGGGTGCAGTGGTTTCCTCTCGTGCAGGAGCCTTTGCCGTGAGGCACGGTGAGGCCAGGCACGTAGGCAACTCTGCCAGAGACGCCTGCCTTTCAGAGAACTGGAGAAGGGACCGCAGCAGCAGGAAGTAGAGATTTGTTTTCTTCCAGAAGTGAATGTGACCTCTGGGGGCAGGGGTTGGGAGTCCTCAGCAGCATGTACTGCCACTGGCCTTGCACAGAGCTGGGACACATCAGTAAGAAGCTTCTTGCCCTGCGGTCCATGTGGTGACACCCAGTATCCTTGACCCTTTCATTAGGGACCTTAGTCATGGAGACTAAGAAAGCGCAACTGGACGCGGGACTAGACCTGAGTTTGAATAATCACCCAGATCAGCAATGTGACTTGACCCTCTCTGAGCCCTAGCCTCCTTAAACGCTTCTGGGTGTCATGAGAATTAAACTGCCTATAGGGTGCTTGGGACTAGGGCTCCCATCTCAGTTCACCTACTGCCAGCCTAGCACCTTGGACAGGGCACCTCCTTCCCTGGTGCTGGTCTCCCAGATGGAGCTGATGGCTCTGGCTGGCTGCTCCCTGAGATTCAGAAGATATAAAAAAGGCACGTGTGCTGCAGCCATTATCAGCGGTAACTGTCGGGCGTTGGTCATTGCACCTTCAGAGAAGGCACTGAATGTTACTGCCATCAGAGCAGGGGCCCGTGGAGGCCTGCCAGGCCTGTCAGAAATGTAGCAGTGTTGTGTCTGCGAGGCTAGGAAGCATGAGTGCTACAGCACTAAGGCAGGTGGGGGGGAGCGGGGGGGTGGTCTTCCCAGGCCCCTTCATTTGGTGTCACTGAACGGCTGGCAGGTGTACTTTCATATGGCACATTCCCTGCACACTTACTGCAGCCGTTTCCTGTGGCCCTTGACAGGTTTTCATCCCTTTGCGCCTTAACCTGGTAGCTTTCCTCAGAGCAGTTTATGAGCAATGCCTCCTGACCAGATCTGCAAACAGGCCGCAGCAGATAATCGGGTTACTGAGGGGGAATGACCTCTGACATAATTGTCCATAGAGCCCCTGCCCTTCTGAAGGCTTGTGTTTGAGTAGAAGAGCCCAGAGGGCAGCATTCTGGATGCCTGTGGCTAGGGACCAGACAGTCGTTTTGATGACAAAACTTATGAAAAGTTGGCCACTGAAGGGCTGGTCACTTCACCTGGTTCCCACCCCCCTCCCACCTGCCCCTTGTCCATGAACTGCAGGTCCCCTACTTGGTGTCAGGGCCTAACAATCTGTAAAAAAAAAAGGGATCGGGGTGGCAAACTTTGTAAAACTTTCCATCTGTGTGAATAGAAATAGCTTTAGTGTTGCCTTGTGAGCACCTGTTCCTGGGAGGAACAGGAACCAGCACCCAGGAGCAAGTGGTTCGCTTTCAGTAATAAAACGTGGCCTTTCTCAGACACCTAGGGAGCCACCCTTGGTGTGGCTGAAGGTGGCATGAAGTCAACGGTGAGGCAGGAAATGAAGCGCGCTTGGGAAGCGCTCTCTTTTTCATTTTGTGGCATTTACATAAAGTTCATGAACTTCCAAAATTTAATTGTGGAGTTTTATCTTCAAAAGGATTCTTTGCAAATAAAGATAAAGGCGACCTCCTAGATGAATTGCATTATCATATAATAAAATAATCCAAATGGTAGGTTGCTCTTTTAGTTGCAAATTATTTAATTTGAATATGCAGTAAAGTACCTTTTAAAAGTCGGGGTGGTTCTCTGAGAAGCGTAGTGTGGGAGAGGCATGCACAGCCACAGTGTTCATTGGCCCCTGTTGTTTCCTAATGCAAAGTGGTGCCTGTTGGCACCTTCAGAATACAGAGCCCCTAACTCTGTAAATGTTTGCTTGAGTCCACAACAGGGGAGGTCAGGCTAAACTGGAAGTTTTCTTAACTTAGAATTTCTGTTAGCCCAGTGCCCTGTGAGGCTGCAGAGCTGTGGAACATGTGCCCAGCGTTCTTGAGGTGAGGGTAGGGTGGCTGAAATTTTTGCCACTATGGTGGCTGTGATCTGCAGATGACGGCTGGGATGGAGTGGGGGAATGAATGGAAGGGCCAGTCGCTGAGACCAGACGGGTCTTTGGGCCTGGCCCCCAGCACATGGTGCTTGCTCCAAAGGCTCACCCTGCCTAGGATTTGAAGGCCATGTGGCATTTCAGACCTCTTCCATCCTCCTCAGCAGCTCTGAGAAGATCACAGTATTGTGTTGCTTATGTGTTTTTTGTTTGTATTTTACTTTTCCTTCAGAATATTGACATTACAAACTTCAGCAGCAGCTGGAACGATGGGCTGGCCTTCTGTGCCCTTCTGCATACGTACCTTCCCGCCCACATTCCGTATCAGGAACTGAACAGCCAAGATAAGGTAAGGCAGGCTGTGAAACAACCCAGCTCCTGGCATCTCATCACAGAGGAGGCAGAGAATGAGAACAGAGGGAGAACCCCCCCATGGATGGGGGCCACACTGTTGGCGTTGCACACACCACGGTGCTGGCTTACGGTGGCCCGGTTCTGACTTGCTTTTTTTCTGGGTCTAGGTTACTTGTGCTGAACCAGCCAGTCCCTGACCCACCTCGTACGGGACATTTGCCTGGTCCAGCATTCCGCAAATAATGACTTTCCTAGTAGGAGCCGTCAGTCCTTCTGGTGACAACATTTACATCAGGGCTTTCACCAAGAAGTGGCCAGGGAGAGCTCTTCAAGGTGTGGGCAGCTTGACAGCACCAACCACACCAGGCTGGCCTCCCACCGCCTCTGGGCCCAGGACTGGCTAAAAGCACAACTGCATGCAGACCGGGCTGTGCTGGGAGAGGACCCAGGCTCAAGCTCTCCTCTGGTGTCCTGTGTACCCCAGCATCAGCCCCCTCATGCCCTTCAGACAGCCCTTGAAGGTTCCCACAGTGAGGAAGCTCTCTTAACAGGCATTTCTTCTTTCGTATTAGCTTTTGGGGTTCAGATGGCTGCAACCTAATGTGTTGGAAGTGACCCTTTTCTGTAGTGAAGAAGGAACGAGTGTTTGGGGCTCATTCCACAGCTTGTGACAGTTGGAGCGGGCAGGGCCCTGTGAAGGGGTGGTGAGCACATTGCTGGGCCCCTTGGTGTCACTTGGGAGCCCTGAGGACTCTCCCGTAGTTGCCTCGGTATGCCAAGTGGAGGTGCACCCCTGTCTTTCCCCAGCGTCATGCGTAGTCCAGACCGCCTTTCTTCTGGTCTTGCTTGTCTACTCCAGTCACACAGTTTCTTTTACAGCGAAGGAACTTCACCCTGGCCTTCCAGGCGGCTGAGAGTGTCGGCATCAAATCCACACTGGTAAGTCCCGGTCTCCCCTGAGGAGTCACTGCCAGGGCTCTTCTTTTCATTAGGAAGCACTTGCTTTTTATTAAGGGAGATGCCCAGGTGGTGTGATGGCCTGATAACGAGGTAGCAACGCCGGCCCTGCACCAGCCTGGCAAGCATCCTATTGGGTGAGGGTGCAGACGGGATTTCACCCCTGCCCCATTGGCACTTTATGCCTCACAGGAAGTGTCCCAAGGAGGTGCCCCAAGTTGGAAGGGGTGGTCTTCATTATAGCCCTAGCAACCTTGAGCCAGATTCTTCCTTAGTCACCTTCTTCCTTAACTGAATCCTTGGGGTCAGAAGTAAAATGCTAGCAGGTTTATAAATGTCACTGTCAAAGACACAATCCAACAGTCCGTCTTAATTTACCAAACCTAGAGGGAGAGGACAAGTGCTGGGCCCTGGAAGGTGGCTTTAGAAGCCAAACAATGGGAAACCACCACTCACCGTGCGAGAAATGGGTTGTAGAAAACCCGCGTGTTTCGGGGTCTTGTTTAGGCCTCTGCTTGGCACCTGCAGCAGCTCATGACAGACGTGCTTCTATCAGGTTTTCCTTGTCACTGGTCATGACTTGGTGGGAGAAAATGCTGCACCCAGATGCAAAGCCAGTCCTGCCACACCTGGGAGCACTGTCATTAAATGAACTGTGTGCTGAGGTACTATTTATAGGATCATCAGTGGACAGCTTGGGGGCTTCCACAGAGTGAAGACCCATGGGGCCGGGTCAGGGACCCCAAGCTCCCCTTTGGGTGCTGTCTTCCTAGCCCACGGGTACCCATCACCCTGACAGAAAGAAGTATCCACACTGCACGCGTGCTCATGTAGCACCCCATAAATACATCTTCTGAATTCATGCAGGTCCATTATCTGGTATTTTACATTCATTACATACAAAGTTCCAATATATAAAAAATGGGCAGTTCCCCACCCTAAAAAACTGTTTAAGATTCTTATGTTGAACAAATGTGGTGTTTTTCTGTACCAAGTCACCAGTGGGCAGCCTTTCCATCCTCACCCAGGGAACCTTTCAGAGCTGTGCTCCCTTGGAAAGTCACAGGCGTTCTTCAGCAACAGCGGGTCTCTTTGGGAGACCTCCGGTCACATAACAACGTCCAGGATTGTCCACGTTCATTCGCCTACATCAGTTAACAGCGCACAGATCTCTGGTATCGTGCAGGGTGCAGTCAGTTAGAGAGCAGTGCCTTAGAGAGCAGTGCCTTTGATGGCTTGAGACGATCACCACCATGGAGGCTGTTAGAATGCAGAGTCCTGGGGCCTTCACCACACAGGCCCTCCCAGGGTGGCGACTGGGGTGAGAAGACCTCTCAGAAGTGACCATGGGGAGAGTTTAAGAAGAGAGGCAGACGGATGAAACCCTCCCAGCCTTGGGGAGCAGGGAGGTGACCCTGGTGTGGGACTTGAGCAGGGGTGGGCAGCTAGCTTAGGAATGACATACCCAGGGAGTCGGCGCTTTCCAGGACACTTGGTAGAAATAGAGTAGGCATCTTGGCCAGGCCTTTGACGTGTATGATTGGGCTTAAGACCAAAAACCCTTCAAGGCCCCGCCCAGCCCCAAGGGCCCATTCTGCTATGGCCAGGAAGCTATTGCGATGAGCCAGGAGGCGACAGGGAATTCTAACCAACCCTCTTCCTCCTCCGCCAGGACATTAATGAGATGGTGCGAACTGAACGGCCTGACTGGCAAAACGTGATGCTGTACGTGACCGCGATCTACAAGTACTTCGAAACTTGAGCGCACCTGGAGGACCCTCCCCAGTTACCAAGACACACCAACGCCATTAGCTGCGCACCCCGTAAAGCTTTCAGCAACTCTGTAGGCTGCCCCGAAGTGTGTGAACCTTCAGCCCAGGGCCTCCAAGTTGGGAGAACTTAGGCCTGTGTGGCCTACGGCTCAGACCGGGTACCTTCCACACGATCTGGTCAACATGGGCTCAACACCCGCCAGGCACACTGATTTGCTGCTGAAGTTTTCTTTCTGAAGAGAATATTGAACTATGTTAGTGCTGCGGGGTATTTAAAATAAGGTTCATGTACAGCTAAACTTGGGAAAGGGGATTAAATTATGGGGGCAGCTCACAGGGGCTTAGTGGAAGCTTTAGCGGCAGTACTCTGCCTACCTGCCAGGGTGGGCGCCGTCACCCTGCCAACCGAGTAGGAACCTGGTGCCGAACAGAGTTTCCTGCTTCCCAGCACCAGCCAGTGGGCCTCAACTCTTTACTTGGGCTTAGCTTCAAGGAGTGTGTCACCACAGTAGTGGGACAGCCACCCCTTTCATGTGACAGGGCTCTCCTAGCCAACGAGATTTAGATGTTTTCAGAACAAGCTAACAGATGATGAAGACTTACACTCCTGGCTCTCTGCTGCCACTGAACCATTCACGTGGCTGGGCCTCTACTGACGGGTGATGAGCCGGGGGCCCCCTCACCACTGCTCAACCGACCTGTAGCCTTGAAGGGTCTTAGAGACCCAGCTCTAACTTTAGGTTTCTAGAAAAAAGAATTGATCATAAGGAATTCCCTAGTTTAAAAAGTTTTTTGTTTTTTGTTTTTCTCAAGAGCAATATTGAGGGAAAACAGCTCCTGTTGTGTTAGCACCACAGTCAGATTGCTTTGCCAAGCAGAGAGATGAAACACAAAACCTGGACACTAGCATGGCGAGAGCCAGGAAGGAAGTGAGAAGTAGCAGGAGAAAAAACCAAACAACTTGAGCAATCCTGACAATATAATTTGAAGTTACTCTGAGTTGCCTAGATGTAACCCTCCTAGGCAGGAATTTAAGGAAGTGCCTTAACTCTCCTTGCAAGGGTAGCCACCATACAGAGGGTCTCAGATGCTGCCACAACCCGGCGATGGAGTTGGTTCCCTGCCATGCCACCCTGTCCACATTCCAAGCAGCGGGCAGCCTCACCACAACCCCTTCTGCACAGTTTGAACCAAAGGCTTTTATTTTACAAGGTGTTCCGTTGAAGTGACACTCAGACTGGGACTCGGCCTTTCTTGGAAACAAGGAGCCCAAGTCTCGTGCACCTAACGCAGTAGCTATTGGTTCGAATGATGTCAAGACCTGTGGCTCCAGAATACAGCTGTGTTTAGCACCTGGAAAGTAGCATGAGGAAGAGCCGCCACCAGTGGAAGCAGGGTTGCTGCCCCAGCCACAGTGGCGAGGAGGGGACCTGGAGAAGGCCTGCAACCAGTGTGGGATGAGGGCTCTGCATTCAAGCATGATGTCCTAGACCAGGAGTTTGACGTATCTACAGCCTAGAAAAGAATGTGATCATTATGAAACGGACTGTGCCTATGCGTGCAGCCTGCTGGCCCATGGTCACCAGTTGGCTGGTGAAAGCCTTTCCACCCTGTCCGGATGTCCTAACCTGGCTGCGCCGGCTGCTGCCTCAACAGGAGGTTTTTTGCGAAATGCCCACTTTCAACTAAGGAAAGAGAGGCTGGTGAGCAGAGCCCAGCCCCCAAGCACACGGGCAGACCTCAGTAGACACACGTCCCTGTCCTCCATACCCGGGTTCTGTTCTTGTTTGTTGCTCTGTTGACAGGTGCTGTCCACTGAGGGACTGTTCTGGTGAGAGTGACTGTCTTTAGTGTCTCTCCACACTTGGTCCTTTGACCCCTCCCTTTTGCTCCTGTTTGCCCTCAGCAGGGAGGCCTGTGCACCTGTGTGGACCCAGTGTGTCTGATCTGCAGCCATGTTTTTAATTTATTTTGTTGGTGGGATGGGGAGCTGCCTTCTAAAGAAGAAGGCTTTCTTGGGTCTGCTGTCCACACCTTTGTCCGTTCCTACCCAGGTGAACCAACCCTGGCTGCTCATGCTGTCAGGGGGTCTCCAGTGTCTTTTGGAGGAGGGTGACCACTGCCGATGGGCTGGCATTGCCCAGCATGGTGCCCTGGGACCTATGACAGGGCAGAGGGTGGCCAAGGGGAGGGATTGGCCTGGACTCAGCCTACCTGGGGACCGACCTGTCTCCCTGCCAACAGACCATGCAGAGGTACCTGGCTGAGTGGCCCACATTTGCATGTGGGACCACAGGTCAGAAGGTTCTAGAAGTGTGACTTTTTGCTTTTTCTAATAGGATCCTTACAACACTTGGCTTTATGGATGATTCTAGATGGTCACATGTACCTAAAAGTGATACTCTGAGGTGATTTTGGTCCACTGGCACTTGACATAAAGCTTCCAGAAAGTCACTTTTCCTCCTGTCAAGCATAAGCATTACTACAAAAGGGCCAGTTAACATTTCTATTTCTCTCACCCACAGGCTTCTGCTGACAATACTTTTTAATATTGTTCTATTAAATATTCTTGAATGTATTAAAATCGCTGAAACACGTAAGGCTTGGATGTTCCTAGTTCGCAACCTGCTGCTGCCTTTCTGACCTAATGTGGATGGGACTCAGGCGCCTCCGGAGACTGGTTGTGGCAGGAAGAACACACAGAACCAGCCGCTACCCCCTCTGGATTGTGGGGGGCGGGCGGGGCAGGAATGGTACCGCCCTGGGCTGCACCCAGGTACTTGGGCCCGAGACAGAGTCTGGCCCAGGTGAGCCCAGAGGCTACAACAGGTGCTGAGACCCCAGAAGCACTGAGCTGCGCTACAAGGATGGAAGGTCCCAGCATTTCCTAACTGTAACCCAAACACATGTTCTGGAGTGAGGGCAGTGCCTTGAAGTTTGGGGGGTTTTTTTAGAAATGGATCTTCTTGGAGATAATTTTCAGAGTATATAAGATTACAGAGAAATCTAAAAAAATCTAATTACACTACTCAGAGGCAGCCAACCAGTCAAGCCGTTTTCTCCTGTGCATCTTGTGTGAAATGGTTATGAATCCACGAGCACAGCCCGGAACACTGCCTCTTGTCACGTTGCACATGTCACATGCAGAGGAGCCTGTGGAACCACCACCTGCTTTGCACTGGGTGACCTGGGGCACCCTTCCTGGGCCTGCAAGCCCCTTCCCAGGGTCAAAGGTCCCTCTAGTAATTGACTTGCTCCTGGAGAGCCAGAACCCACCACCCAAGCTATGGTGTGTCAACTGCGAGTACTGTCGAGCTCCCCCAAACGGTGCTGATGGCCCTGGGCGTCCGTTGTGGCCTGGGTTCCAGAACACAGCACCCAGGTCCTTGGGTCGCAGGGCAGGGAGTGGGGGTGTGTGTGACTAGAACTGCTTGTGGCTCCTGCTCCCCGACTCACCAGCGTGGAGCCTGGGGCTGCTGCCTAGACGTTGAGCTCATGCCCTCCGCTGTGGTGTATGAACATTGTCCTGCTGTGGTCAGCAGAAGGCCACTGTGTTGGGCCCTGCATGGAATGGACACTCAGAGGTAGAAGGGTGACCTCCGCCTGGACCCCTGGGTAGTGAGGACAGCACTTGCTGTCTTGGGTGATGCCTCTTGGGTGTGGGGGGTGCCCTACCCAAAACATCCCTGCTGTCATGCCAGCTGCCTCAGGAGCAGACTCCGAGGGGGTCCTTTTGTAGTGTGACTTTCTGAGCTGAGAGGCTGTGGGGCCCAAGGGGATTCTCTGCTTTGCTGGGCCTCAGGTGACTGGGGACACCTGGTTCTTAGCAAGTCCAGCCCAAGGGCTCTGCTTCCTTCAACTTGACACTTGATCTGAATGTCCCAGGGCAGCACCTGTGGGAAGGGAAGGTTCTAGAACCGTTTGGGGGCCACAGCTTTGATGAGTAGAAGCAGGGAAACAGGTCCCTTAGGGAGGAGAGAGATTCAGAAATGATCCCACACCCCTTTATCTGTAGCCTCTCATCTGGGGTCCTGGTGGCAGTCAGTGGCCAGCTCTGTGATCCCATCCTCCGGTCCACACTTCCCACAGCCTTGAGTCAGCCTGGGTCTGTTTGAGGTTGTCCCTGAAGTGGAGGACAGGGACAGACGGGTGGTCCTGCGCTTGCAGGCACTGTGCTGTCCATGACACTGGTGAGGGGTGTATTCTAGTTAGGCCCCAGTGCCTGGAAGAGCTCTGACCCAAGTCATTCGGGATTGCTGGACTGGACCTGTGCAGGAGGCAGGGTGGGAGTCAGGAGTGCAGGGAGCACCTGGGGGAGCAGGGCCCAGAGCTGGGGGGCCGTGAGGGTGAGCCAGGGTGGGGAGAGTGACCAGGCACAGCCTGGTGTCTGTGCCACCTGCCCTGTGCCAGGCCACCTTGAACAAGGGAAGGCCCCAGGAGCCCCTGGAAGATGTCTCCGTGTCAAGTGTGTGGGGATCTGCGTTCTGAAGAGGGGTCTGCAGTCCTAGGCGGAGGCAGAACCAGGAAGGCCAGGGCAGAGTGTGGGACAAGCACGGCACATCACCAGCACCCGTCTGGCAGGAAGCAGGTGGCTCTGAGCAGAGGCCTGGATGCCCAGACTGTCACCTCCCGCCACCCTCACATGCACAGGTCCACCACCAGCACTTGTGACTGTTGGGGCTGTTCCCATCTCTGCAATATGGTGATCCCAAAAAGGGGTCCCCTCCTGGACTGTGCACCCAGGCACTACTCTGCGAAGTGGTGAAGGGTGATGCCTGGGGCAGGAGGGTGGGCAGGGGTGGGCGGTTTGATGTTCTGGCTGCTGCTGCAAGCCGTGCCTGGGCTCCTGGCGTAGGGCCATTATTCGGGTGTTGAATGACAAGCACTGGCATGCACAGGGCTGCCCCTGCCCATCAGGTAGCCCAGGACTAGGCCCATGCCCATTTGGGCTTCAGTTTCCACATCTTCACATATGCACCCAAATCAGCCCAGAGGCACGGGGCTCCTAGTGGGGTTGCTGTCTGACCCCCAGAAGCCAATATGGGCTGAAGCATCTTCCCTGGGACTGAGCTGGAGGATCGGGTTGCTCCTGCAGCTGCCATAGCTGTGAGCAGCTGGGGAGCTTCCTCAGGTATAATTCTGCCTTCTCGGGACTACCTTAGGCTAAACAGAACCCAGAGCCCTGTGAGGTTCCCCCTCCCACTTCCTCAATTCTAGAGCCCCAGGAAGTGTTTGGTGCCCCTCCCTTTTGGAGAAGTTGGTGAGTACGTCAGGGTGGCCTGGTTGGTTCCCAGTGAGGCAGCCCCAGCACCCGCTGGTGCTTTGTCCTGGGTCTGGCATTTCTTTCTCCCTGGTGTGGCCCAGCTGGCCCCACAGCAAACAATTAGGGACCAGAGGCCACCCAGGTGCATCCTGGACAGGAACAAAGAGCCAGCAGGGTGGGGAAGGAGTGAGGAGTCTGAGAACGGAATTCTGGAGCAGGAGAGCCCAGCTGGCCCCAGGAGCCTGGGCCTGGACCAAAGGAAGGGTGGGTGCCCATAGCCTTCAGAGCCTGACCTGGGGCAGTGGGGGAGACCAAGGCCCAGAGGTAGAAGATGGGACCTGGTAGGACATCCCTGTGTCCACTGAGGAGCCGCCGCAGGCCTGTGCCCCCACCCTAGGAGCTCCCTCGGGCCTGGAAGCCTGTCCCAAGCGAATGCTGCAGCCTCTGAAGACTGAGGAGGGCACGGAGCTAGTGAGAGCGTAGCAATGCCCAGACCAGGGAGTGTCCTTCAGGATCCTGGTACCAGGGTGCAGGCTTCTCAAAGTGTTGGGGTACAATAGCAGAGGGTCCCCGAGGAGATCCCAGAGAGGATGTGAGTCGGCCGTGAACACGTCTGCTCCACTGGGGAGGTAGTTTGTGAACAGCACCCCCATATGTCTGCTTCCTGTCATCTCTGAGCTGGAGGGTCCGTGGCTACACTGGAGACCTGGACAAAGGCACATGACAGATGACCCAGGACCATTGGAGTAGCTCTCTTCACTAACTGGTTCTGCCGTAGGGGCCAACTGGGGACCTGGCTCTACCTCCGGGGTAGACAGGTTCTGCATGGGGGCCTGGTGAGCTGGCCCTGCGGCTGCAGGTGAGCCAGGCCCTACCTGACCACTCCTGGCTTGAGGACAGAGCTACCCCAGGCCTGGGGTACCCACGCCGAGTGTGGGGGTGGGGCTGCCCACTGGGCCCCAGGGATGAACTCAGAGCTTTGGCAATCTGGCCCTGAGGACCAGCTGCAAAAATGGACCCTTCGGTCCCTGAGCGTGGGAAACAGATAGTGTATGATAAGTGTCCTGGCCACATGTTGGGAGGTCTGGTTGCGAAGGGCTTTTGGGCTCCAGAATGAAAATGACAGAATCATGGGGGCCCACTCTGGGGAGTAGGGTGCAAGAGTGACCCCTGCGATTGGTTGAAGGTTAATCTCTGCCCCGTGAACCCCCATAGTCCCTTCCGGGCCCCAGGTCACCCAAGACAGGCTGTGCCTTGCCTATTTATTGAGTGAGGACTTGAATGAACATGAGCCCAATAGGCGAAGCAGGAAGATTTTGCTGTCCCCTCAGCCCCGCCATAGGATTTTGAAGACCCAGAAGCAATGGTAGAGAGCAGAGGGACTGGGGGGAGGGTCCTCTGGCTGGGCAATGCCTCCAGCTGGCACTTCATGGTCTGGCTCTGGTTCAACGGGGCAGAAACAAGACAGTCCCCTTTTACAGGTGAGGTGAGGCAAGGCCCATGGGGAAGCTGTAGCACCAGGGCAACCCAGCTAGCAGTTCCAGGGGCAGCGTCTCCCCTGGTGGGGGAGCTCTTCACTAAGGTAAGGAAGGGGTGGGCTCCTTTGGTCCCCCATTTTTCCTCAGTGGAGATAAGTGTTAGGGGGATGGGAAGGATGGCATAGCCAGCTGGGGCTCCACAAAGGCCTGGACTTAGGGGGTAGGTTGGGACGGCCAGGTTGGAGGTTGCAAAGACATCCAGGGCGGGGATGTTCCCACTTCTGACGTCCAGCATTCCTCACACCATGAGGTCTCAAGTTTACCTCCACTTGTGTCGCAGTCCCCACCTCTTCCAGCTTGCTCTCCTCTGCACTACCCCACCCACCTCAGAGCGCCCCGCTGTACATGAAGAGAGAGAGGGGACCAGGGGACCAGGGGAGCCAAGCTGGCCGAATGGGGACAGGAGCCCAGGCCTTAGCCCTGGGAATAACCCAGGGAGGCTGCCCAGCAATCAAGGCTGAGTCAGGAAGTCAGGACAAGTGATGCGCACAGTTGAGGGCTCTGGCTCCTCAGATGTGTTGGCTGAGCGCTGCACTCCCACTTCCCACCTGCCGGCTCCTAGAGGCTCGCTGTACAGGAGACATTGCCCTCCTGCCCTGACCTCAGCCCCAGGGTCCCATCTGGCCCTGGGCAAGTCCCTCTGCCCCAGGCCTCTCACTGAAACCCACCACCCCCAGGAAGTTCAAGAATTCAAGGGTTCCTGCAAGCTTTTGTCCACCAGGGCCCTGGTGGACTGATGCAGCTCATCTTGTGCACAGAACTGAGGTTACTCCAAGTCTGTCCAGATGTAAGGGTCAAAAGTTGGTCCCCTTGTATGGCTGGGTTGGGGCCGGATGTGAGGTCGTTTCCAATTTGAAGTCTCCAGAAGATGGGCCTGGGCTTGGGGGAAGGAAGACTCCTGGCCCAACGATCTGAGCTTTCAGGTTAGTCAGTGACTCTCCTCCCTTAGCTCAGAGAAGTAGGGGAGGGGCCACAGGGCCAGATTTGACACCAAAGGCTATAAGAACAGGAGGGGTGGTGGCCCAAAATCTGGGCTGGAAGAGGCAGAGGGGTCGCTGAAAATTAGGGCCAGCTTCTTAGAGGGGCCAACACGGTCCCTCCTTCCCGCACCCCACCCCTCCCAACCACCACCAGCCCAAAGCAAGAGTCAGGGAGCAAAGGCAAAGCTAGGGACCAGGCAGGGCATGCCCGTAAGGACCCTGAGCTTTGGTAAAGAAGCTGGGCTTTGGTCTTCAGAAACTGGAGGGCCATGGAAGGATTTGCTAAGGAGGGGGCACAGGGCACTTCCTGCGTCACAGCAGGACATTGGGGAGGAGATGACACAGGGGCACTGACGTGACCCAGCCCATGTCTGACGATAAGGGACAGCAGAACTTTGGGAGGACCAGAGGCGGCAGGGACAGACCTGGGCTTTTCTTGTAGGGGAGGGAGCGTGGACCCGGCCCAACGGGCTTCACCGGGCAGAGACGGGGCTCCTGGGGCCGAGACTCATCATAGGGGAGGGGGTGTGGCGCTGGAGGAGGTGTAGAAGCCGACGGAGCCTGGGAGAGCAAGCTGGGGCTGCGGGCGGGGGCCAGACTCTCAGGTCGTCTACACCGGTTCCCCGCGGCCTTCCCCGTTGCACTCAGGGCCTCGGTTTCCCCGCGCGGCGGGGCGGGGCGGGGACAACGTGGGTCTTGGAGCCGCCGGCAGGGGGCGCCCGTGAGCGGCTCGGCTGAAGCCGGGCCCCAAGCGGCAGCGGAGTCAGCGGGAGCCGGCGCGTGAGCTGCAGGTCAGCCGGGGTCCCGGGGTCCCGGGACGGGGTAGGGGCTCCTAGGGTCTCGGGGCGATGGGGGCGTCGGGGACTGCCAAGCAGGGGTAGGGACCGGACGGCTTGAGTCCTCTCCCACTAAGGGTACCCGCCGCTCTGACGCTCTCCACCCACCGCCCAAAAGGGAGTTTACAGGGCTGGGGTCCGAGCCTTGCCCGGCGGCGGCAACTGGAATGGCGGGTGCAGGGCGGGTGCAGGGCGGCTCAGGCGTGGTCGCACACGCTAAGCCGGGCCCAGGACAGCGTGCGGACCCTCGAGGCCACCCCCAAACTGTTCCGGGAGGTGCGCAGGGGTAGGCGAGGAGGGGAAGGGGCGGGAGAGCTCAGCGGCCTCAGAGGCGGCGGGTAGAGAGGGACAGACATCCGGACCCGCAGGTGACCGGCGGAGGCCGTCCGTCAGTCCGCCTGGGCGCCACAGGCCGGCCCCAGGGCGCTCGGGGAACCTTATGGGTGCCACGCCGGGGCTGGGCAGGGTTTGGGGGCGTAGAGGTGCGAGCTGAGGGCAGGCGAGTGGGACCCGGGAACCGGAGGGGGCTTCCATAGGTGGCGCAACCCGGGCGGGGCCAGTATCGGAGGAGGCGCGTTGAGCACACGCTCAGCACCCCGCACCCCCGGGGCGCGGCGAGAAAGGGGAATCGGGACGGCGGGCTGAGCGCCGGCACGTCCCATAAACTGTGGTGGCGGGAACCAGACTTAGGGAACCCCGGAGAGTCCGGAGGACGGGCAGGGGTGGGTGCGCTCCTCGGACTGGCCCTGGCCGGCTGCCGGGCTGCCCCGAGCAGAGGTAGGAATGGCGGGAATGGTGGCGGCTCTCGAGGGACTGGCGCAGGACAGGGATCAAGCAGGGCGCCGCGCGCGGGCCGTGGAACAGACAGCACCGCGTTGTGGCACGGCCACTCCGCTTTAGGCTTTAACTTCCCTGACTGCACAATAGGAGGTAGAGGGTTGTGGGGAGAAGCCGGAAGGCGAGTCTCCCCACCCTCCTTTCCCCAGGACTGCAGTGATGGCTGGTTCCTTGGGCGAGGAATAGGCTGCCTGCCCCCTGTAGTCAGCTCTCCCTCCCCATCATAGGCTGCGCCCAGGCCTGTTTCCACACACAGGTCCTCGTGTTCCCCTCTGACTTGGTGTTGGGGCTGCCCTCCCCTCAGCCTTTGCTGTCCAGCTGCCAGGGACTCCCAGCCTCTGCACCCTCCAGAAGACTGTCCCCTCCATGCCCCCCAGAGCTGTCCCAGGGTGTCCCGGCCCTGAGGACCATGATAGGGAGCTCTTTGGAGTGGTGGTCTGGAAGGATGCTATGGGGTCAGGGGCTGCTGTGAGTGGCCCTGGAAACCGGGGATGGCCGGGAAGGCTCTGCCCACTAGGACAGCCTCTCGTCCCAGGTCTTGGCAAGTCCGTGGCAGGAGCTCCCCACTTGAAGCTTCTCCACTGGCAGTGGTGTCAACACCTCCTTGCTCTGCCCTTGCCCTTTAAGGTCTCCCTGGCCCTTCTAGGGCTCAGTTTACCTCAGGCCACTGCCCATTTATCCCCATCCCCGCATGCAGATCGGGTTTTGGGCCAAGCTGGCTCCCTGCTCATAGCTTTGAGGAGACTGAATGTGGCCCAGGTAGTTGGCAGGAGATAGGCTTTGGACCAGGCTGGTCCTGGGCGGCCTTTGTGGGCTTGCATGTTGCCTCCCTCGTGTTGGCTTGTGACATGCAGATCCCCGACCACACCCTGGTCCCGCACTCTAGGAGCCCACAACCTAAGAGGGCAATGGCTGGCTCCATGGGCAACCTGAAGGGCTGGAGATTGCGCTGCCCAAACCTGTGTTTTGGTCTTGAATCACTCCCCGGGCAGCCTTGAGCAAGTCACACCCCCAGAATCCATCTTCTCGTGAGCAGCGCTTACTGTGCAGAGTGTGGTGGAGAGTGAACGAGAGACGGGCAACGGCTGTGGGGGTTAAGAGGAGGCAGGGCAGACCAGAGGACAGGCCAGGGTCTGTGCTTGAACTGGGGAACCATGGAGGGGAGCTGTTAGTCTCGTGGGGTTGGGAGACACCACAAGGATAGCTGTTAGCAGAGGGACACGCGGACTGCAGTTGGATTGGGAACGAGCGTTTGGCTTCAGGGTGCTACACCCTGCAAACCTTAGGGTCTCTGAGTAGACGCGGGCAGTCTGGGTAGGACCACAGGTCCTTGGTGGCTCTCCGCAGTGACCCCGAAGTTGCTCTTACTACCGTCTAACTTGCTTAATTCCTGTGCCACCTTACCCTGGAGAAGCTGGAAATGCCATCCCAACCATCGGATGGCGTCTGACTTGCCTGCCGCAACTCAAACTGGGCGCTGAAAGATGTGCACCTGTGAGAGCCGAGGGACAGATGGCCAGACCGAAAGCACAGGTGTGAAGGACGGGTGGAAAGGGGTTTTGGTGTGTGTGTCGGGATGCTGAGTTGGCCACCGGAGTCAGGTGCTGAGTTGGTAGAAGGGATGAGTCCTAACCCTGGCCCGGTGGCTCAGTGGGTTGGAATGTAGTCCCATGTTCCATAAGTTTTCGGGTTCGATCCTCAGGGCACACCTGAGAGGCAGCCAATCGATGTGTCTTTCTCACATCGATGTTCCTCTCTCTCCCAAATCAATAAACATATCCATGGGTGAGGATTAAAAAAGGAGGGGGGATGAGTCCTCGCCCCCAGGGTAGGGGTCTGGGCCCAGGAAAGCGCTGGTGGCCACGGAGGGGAGGGGTTGCCCCATGGCGTGGAGTTGACTCGGCAGTGGGGGGCAGTGTCTGAGGGCGGGTCCCTGGACCGGGCCCAGACGGCAGAAGGGGAGTGGAGCGTGGGCAGGAGCTCAGAGCTGAGACAGATGCAGAAAGGAGCCTCCAGGAGGTTGCTCTCCTCCTGGGCAGTGCCTGGGGCCTCTGGGTGGGGAGAAGGGGCAGCTTAGTGGCAGAGGTCCCCCACCTCGGCCCACAGAACCATGGCAGGGGCCCCTGTGGCATGGAAGCCATGGGATCCTGCTGGGGATGGGAGGGTCTGGGCAGAGGGGGAGCACAGCTGTCGCTCGCTCCAGCCGGGGAAGGACAAGCACTCCGGCTCTCCAGGGCTCCTCAGGCCTCAGAAGGGCCTCTGAGCCTCCCACAGTCTGACGTCTTTGCCTAGAATCTCTCCCTCTCTCCCCTCACTTCCCCCTCCTCCGAGTCCGGCCCAGACGGCCCCTGCTCTGAGAAAACTTGCAGAATCCTTCGGGCCCACACCCACTTCTGTTTCAGAAACTGCTGGGCAGGGGCGAGCACTGTCTTTCCGTAGCTCTCACCCCCGCGGTCTCCGTGGCACCGCGCTGGCGCCTCCTTCGCCGTCTGGGCTGGTGGTCTCTGCCCAGAGCCCCTCATCCCGGGGTAGTATCTTTCTGCCCTTCTGTCCCAGGGGCCTTCACCTCTGGCCCCTAAGTGGCCTCTGCAAGTGAGTGGGGTAGGAGGGCCCAGTGGGTGGGCCACGGAGCAGGGGCAGGGCCTGGCCCAGCCCCAGGCTGGGCCCCAGCTGGTCTGGCTGACCCCTGGCCCTCTCCCTTCAGCCTCCAGGGCCGCACTGTCAGGCCTCCAGGGTCCCCAGGAGTGATCTGGCCTCCCTCCTGTCCTCAGTGTAGCCGTCCTCTGGGGAGCCCCTGCAGCACTGCCCTGTCACGGGCCAGCCTCTGCCAGGATCCCACCCCAGGCCACGGAGTCTGTGCCCTCAGGGCCACCCAGAAACCCCTCCCAGAGCATGTCCCCTCTTCAGGCATCAAGTGCCTGTCACCCTGCCATTCGAGGCTTCCTCTGACAAGGGTATGGGTGCCCTGCGCTCCTCGTGGCGGTACACACTCGAGGTGCCTCTGCACAGACACGGGCCCCTCACGCGGGGTCTCGGGAAGTGCTGGACGGAGCAGGGCCGGGGCACTGTCTGCATTCCTTCCACCTAAGGGTGGGCACCCAGCACCTTGCGTTGAGGAGTGGCCCTTTGGGGGGGGGGGGTGTCAGGTAGGATGGCCAGTGAGAGAGTGAGCGGCCACCTCGGGCCGTGACGAGGGCGCCTGCAGACTCCCTGGCATCTGGCTGGATGTGAGGGGGGATCCTGGGCGTCCCGTGGGGAGAAGGGAGCTGGGGCAGGCTCTGCAGCCCCTGCGGCTGGTGTTGTGGAGTCTGCTCTGGGGGCCTGGCTCAGTGCAGGCAGCCGGCTCTCCGCCCTATTCCTGCCCACATCCTGCCCCCAGGTGCTGAGAGCTGCAGCCACACACAGCCGAGGGGAGGGGGAGGGGGAGGGGGCACGGACTGTACCAAGTTCCTGAAGTTGGAGCCACCAGCAGCCCTGCAGGGAGGGAGGGAGGGAAGAGGCAGCATGTAGTGGTGGCTGCTCACCTCTAGGCAGCGCCGGAAGATACCTGCCAGGACAAGGGGGGCTTGCGGGTTCCCTGGGCCCTGTGCTTCTAGAAGGCTTGTGCCCAGGCCTGGACCCCACCAAAGACCGATCATGGCAGAGCCAGCTCCAGGCTTGTGGTTGGGAACAGGAGCGGAGCTGCCTGTGTCACTCTTTCTTCTTGGCTCATTGCTCTCTCCCCCACCGCAGGCCGAGCTCCCGTGAGACAGGTGTCGGTGCTCTTAATCCGCCTCCCATGTTGCTCAGCTAGCTCCTTGTAGAGCTTGTCGCTTTGTGCCGTTTTTGTGAGAATTTCTCCGTGTGGTCTTCAGGTCCCCAGCTGCACTCCTGAAGCACATCAGGCGACTGTGTTCTCTGTCTCAGTCCCTCTATTTTCATTTCTGATATGATTTCTTGACTTGATATTATGATCCGATGTTCTTTCTTGTTCATGTCTGCCTGTCCTTGTTTCATTTATGCCAATTGATTCGTAAGTTCTCATTCTCGTTTATGAATGCTATTCCTTTCTTTATCTCTTTGAAGATCCTCAAGTCTTTGAAAATCAACTGGGTGGCAGGTGGCTCTCAGGACAGTCTCACAGGACACATCCTTCTTTAAGGCTCCCTGCTGTCCAGTTAGGGTCCTGCTGAGACCAGGCTCAGCAACAGGTGGAACAGAGCTCCCTGTGGTCCAGCAGCTGCCTGACACCAAATAGGTGTTTAGGAAACATTTGTTATGAGAGGGTAGTGGAGGATTCTAAGGTCGGGATCCCGGAGCCCAGGAATGGGCCCAATGTGGCTGCGACAGGCCGGAGTCACTAGTTGGATTTGGTATGTTGCCCTTGGCCACGCCCAAGAACAGATGTGCAGGGTCCTGCCTGGAAGCTGGCAGTCACCTCCATCCAACAGGCTCGGGCCGGGGAGCAGGGTACAGTCGCCATCTGTACGTGTGAACGGAAAGCCTTGCTAGTCTGACATACAAGGAGCCAGAATTGGGCCAGGAAATATGTGGGTTTTGATTAAATGGAGTTTTAATTAAAGCAGCCAGGCCAGGGAGGGTGGGGAGGAAGGCGGGAAGGAGCAGCCGTCGGAGTCCGACTGCTGGGAATCCTACGGGGCTGCCCTTTCAAGGCTTATCATGCACAGTCCCCAGCATGTGTCTCTAGTTCGTATGGGACAGCTCCTGACCTCTGCTGTGTTCCCGGCAAGGGACAATCACAGGGAAATAATACATGATTAATATTTAATTTCCCCTCCTGGCCAGCAACAGAAGACTCGAGGGTTAATCAGATGGACAGAGCCCACAGAGAGGATCAGGAAATTGCCTCCCTGGGCCCGCCCCTGCCCCCTCCACACGGGCTCCGACCCCCCTGCCGCGCTCGAGGCCTCTGAGGGGAGGGAGGCAGGGACGGCCCGGGAGGCCCCCAGAAATCTGCCTGCTGCTGTATTCTCCATGGCCATTCCCCCAGCTCGATCCCACCCTTTTACGTTCCCAGGGAGGCTGGCGGAGGCCGGGAAACGCCCCGGAGCTTAGCTTCCTCATCTGTAACATGAGGTTCACGGGCACGGTGAGCACACAGGTGAGCCCTGACGCCCGTCAGGCTGCACAAGCAGCTTGAGAGGGTCCAGAGTATAGTCTATGTGTCCGGGCAGGTAACCCCAGGGAGAACACAAGGCCTGGTGGCCCTGTGTTGGCTAGAGACCCGTCTCCCACTGCCTGGGTGCGATGATTCCTAATTCCTGTCAGTGAAATATTATTAGCTTGAAACTGGTCATAACGGGAACATTTATACCACAAAAGCCTGGCAAAGGCCACAAGTCAAGGCTTCCCCACCCCCAGGCCGATTTGCCTGCCTAGGGCTCGGAGTGTCTTACCTTCCCACAGAACCCTGGCCTCTTCCCTGCCCAGCCTGCCTCACGGTGCCTCAGCCTGCACTGGGGTGCTCTGCTCGGGGTCGGGAGATCCTGGTCCGGCAGATGCCCAGGCTGCCTGTGGGGCCAGGTTAGTCTCACCCCGGGATGTTCTGCAAGCATCTGGAAGAGCCTGCAGGAGCGCTGTAGGAAGGGTGGCCAGGGAGCCAGACACGCACCAAGGCAGCCTTTTCAGACCCGGCTAGCAGGGGCGTTAGGTGTGTTTTTTGCTCCTTGCAAGGTTGACTTGGGCAGGAGGGTCTGTTGCCACCAGGGACTTGGGGGCAGGAGCATCCCAGGCCTGGTGACAGCAGGAAGGCAGTTTCAGTTTAGTCAGGAAGGGTGATGGTACCAGGTGCTACTCGACATGGGAGCCCAGAGCGTAGAAGGTGGTGGGGCGACCCTGAGGACTGGGGGGACTGGGGAGCTTCCGTGAGCGGAGGGCCGGGTTAGGTCTGTCGGAGGCCCTTCCACATCGGGCACCCTGGCTCACATGGAGTCAGCCTGGCGTCCAGGGCAGGCGCTGATGGTTGACTGAGCTCCAAAGAAGTGTGGCACATATTTCGGTCGGGTGGATCGTTGATGGCCCCGCCTCATCTGCCTCTCTGTGACTCTGCACAATGGTCCAGGGCCACGCGAGGTCTCTAGCCTAGGCTGCACTGGCCGAGGCTGTGGGACCTCCCAGTGCAGAATCTCCCAGACAGGCCATGCTGGGGTCAGAAGGATGGCAGGCAGCTGTGAGGGGCCCAGAAGGAGGTGGGCAACTCCCTGGTGGCGGGAGGTCCCTGGGGCTCTCTGGGCTTAGCTAGGCGCGATCAGTCAGCAGCCTGCTGCCGCCACTGGTGCTGCGCCAGGAGACCCCAGCTGGGAGGCAGGCCTGGGCCTATCAGTTTCCTCCTGCAGAACAGGAATGCGACCCTGGACACACAACCTCAGTAGTTGGGGGGCCCCTGATGGTGCTACTCAGGCTGTAGGCGGGGAACACCAAGGGACGCTGCGGCCAGGGATGGCCCTGGGAGACTTCACCTGGCCCGCCTCTGGTTCACGTGACTCTTTGCGAGCAGCTGGCTGACCAGTGCCCTCTGCATGGCAGGAGCTCAGTGGAGCTTGCTTATGCCCCTTGGTGCCAGGTTAGGGAGAAGCCACAGGCTGTAGGAACCCCTGGGATCTTCAGGAGCCTGGCCCCCTCTCCTCTCCGCCCGCTCCCCAGGGTTGGGTGCACCACCTCCAGCCTCCTAGTGGCCATGGAGAATGCCCCCTTGGGCTCTAGCCACCTGAGGCACATCAAAGTCAGAAGGAAACTTGGGACTCATCTATTGCAGCCCTCTGTCACCTGCCAGACAGGGTGGGGGTCGCCGGACCCTGTGAACACACAAGCGACCTGCTTCCAAGGTCTCAGTCCCACTCAATCCCCCATTTCCTGCAGGAGAGAGGGAGGGTGCAGCCCTGAGAGCCCTCGTGCAGGTAAAGGCTGTGAGCCTCTTGTCCCTGGCAGGCGGCCGTTGCTGCCTGTGCACACCTGGGACCCCACGCAAGCCCAGGACTGACGGGTGGATTTGGCATGGGGGGACACTATGAACACACATGAGTGTGACAGGTTGGGACAGGCAGTGGGAAGAGGTCCACGGGTCTGGCGAAGGGATGGAGACCATCTCACAAGCCCAAGGGAGTACCTGAGGGTTTGGGCTGGGGAGACCAAGACCCCTGCTTCTGCCTCTGAGGGGGGTCATTAATTCCTTACATTCCTCTGGCAGTTTGGCTCTGTGGAAGGCTTTTCACTCAAAACTGTTTATTTCCTTCTCATGGAATCATGGGTGAGAGCTGAAATGGCTTCGAGAGGCTATGTGGGGTCCAACCTCCTCACATATCAATGGGGACATTGAGGCCCAGAAAGGAAAAACACCCTTGTCCACAATTCCCCAACAAGCCTCGGCTGAGGGCCCCGCTTTCTGCCTGGCACCAGACCGAATCCAGTCGGTCCTGGTGTCAGCCGGGCAGGGGAGGCAGGGAGCGGGTGTGGGAGGAGGGAGGGGAGGCTGCTGCCCCGCCCAGACGTGCAGTCGGCCCGCGGGGGCTGCTAAGGGGCGGGCTCCCTTTGTGCCTGCTCCACCACCCCGCGCGGCACCCTTGGCGAGGCAAGAGGGTTATCTGCTGGTGGTGGGAAACAGGACCAGACGGCCTCCCCGGTCCTTCCAGACGGGAGCTCTAGGGGTCCTCGAGCCTTGCCCCGACCTGGACGGCGTAGGGAGGTGCTCGAAGTTCCCAGGGAGAGCTCTCGGGGCTGGGGCTGGCCGGGGCTGGCGCTGGCCGGGGCTGGCTGAAAGAGAAGGTGGGTGGGCCAGGGAGGGGGCCTGGGAGGCGAGGAGGCCTTTTCAGGAGGGTCAGGGATGGCAACGGGCTCAGGGACCAGGAGGTAGTAGGGCTGCCACAGAAGGCTTGAGAAGCTGAGCACAGGGGACTAACATGAGTGACTAACTTTGAAAGATTCCCGGTTGCCCTAGAAAAAACGAGAGCTTGCGCTCAGGGCCTCTGCCGGGAATCTCGGGCTGCGCCCGCGCCGCAGCAGCCCTGCCCCTCACTCGGCTTCTCCTTTGGCAGGTGCCTCGGGAACTCTGAAGCTGAGCTGAGCCAAGATGCCGCCAGAACCCCCGGAGGGGGCCTGGTTTCCGGAGACTCCGAGTCAGCTGTGCAAAAGCCCTTAGGGAGCCCCCCCTTCGCCAGCAGGCACGCTCTTGGCTCCTGCGAAGAAGGGGCTCAGGGCCTGGACAGGGCCAGCGGCGCTGCAGCTATGGACCGTGAGCTGGCCCGGCCCGCGTCCTCGCCGACTCCGCTCGCCTGCAGCCATGCCCACCATGGGCTTCTCGGTGTACATCGTGGTGGAGCTGGCCATCGCCGTGCTGGCTGTGCTGGGCAACGTGCTGGTGTGCTGGGCCGTGTGGCTGAACAGCAACCTGCAGAACGTCACCAACTACTTCGTGGTGTCACTGGCGGCAGCCGACATCGCCGTGGGGGTCCTTGCCATCCCCTTTGCTATCACCATCAGCATAGGGTTCTGCGCCGCCTGCCACAGCTGCCTCTTCTTTGCCTGCTTCGTCCTGGTCCTCACCCAGAGCTCCATCTTCAGCCTCCTGGCCATCGCCATTGACCGCTACATCGCCATCCGCATCCCGCTCCGGTGAGCCAGGGGCCGGGGGTGGGCTGCCGCCCCCGCCCGTCCTCTTCCCGGGCACACCTTGTGCTGGGTTCACGGCCGGGCAAAGGCTGCCTGTGCCAGGGTCTGGTCTGTGCCTGTGGTCATGGTGAACCGAGGGTCAGGGTTTGGCCTGTGGTGTCCATATGTTGAGGTGACAGGGCCGTGAGCTCAGCCTGGGGCTGCCCAGGGCTTGGCACATCATCAGCAGTCATACCAGTCTAGCGGATCCTTGCGGGCGCAGGGCACCCTGGCGCTGCCTGACTCCCCCAGCGCGGAGGCTGCTTTGCTCTGGCTGCTGGCAGACTGTGTGGCCTGTTCCCCACCCAGCGTGATGGCAGGGTGGGGCGGGCACCGTGGGAAACCGCAGGGCCTCGGATCTTGAAGCCCACCCTCCTCCAGCCCCTCTGGGCAGGCCTCGAAGCTTGCACGTTAAGAAAATGACCCAGAGGGAGGAAGTGAGTTGGCCCGATGCCACAGTGAGTCATTTGAACCTATATGCAAATTCTGTGCTCCTTAGGTCACCGGCTTGTGTAGTGGGGCTGGTAGAGGAGTTTTTTACAGTGAATCTTTTGTGAAGTGACTTCAGCCACTTGTTGCGTCAGCGAAGTCTTTCCCTGGGTGGCCTCCACCTACCCAGCCGAAGATGAGACTAGGAAGTGTCCTTCCTGAGGGGCACTCTGGGGCCTCCTGCCCCACTTCCCTGCCCGTCCATCCTGGAGGCAGCTTGGGTGGCTGCAGGGTCTCAGGAGGTCTCAGAGGAGGTCGCCCCGTCCCCGTGGTGAAGTCCCCCAGACGGGGGGGCAGGGGGGGCGCCTGCCTATGGAGCACGCAGCAGAGGGGCCGCAGCGGGAGGAGAGGCGGACTCAACGAGCAGATGGAAATTCAGTGTCGAACCCAAGGGGGCCCTTAGAGGTCATTTCCTCTCCCTTTCTGGACTGAAAAAGGAGGCCCAGAGAAGGGAGCCAGCCCTCAGGGCCACACAGTGAGTTGGTAGCACAGCTGGGACTGGGCCTGGGAACAAACGTGGCCTGCCACCCACTGTGACTTCAGTCTTTGGGGAGCTGGGTCACAGGGTGTCCCTAGACTCCCAGAGCCTGCACCACATGACCGTTCCTGCCGCCTGACTCTTAAGAGGAAAGCAGGCACCCTTGTCATGCCGCTCGGATGAGGAGAGGAGCCCGGGCCCCCTGTGGCCTGGAATGCTCTGTGTCTCAGGAGAGCCTAGGACCCGTGTCAGAACAGGGGGCCAGCCTCGGTGGCAGAGAGCAGAATCCAGAGTCCAGGCCCCGAATATGGAGACATGTCCGTGGGCTCCCAGCGGGGCTGGAGAGCAAAGGATTGGCGTCCACCGCAGGGCAGGCTGAGCGTGGGCTGGGGCTGGGGCTGGGGCTGGGGCGGGCCGATGGGAAAGCAGAGGCCTCACTTTCACTTTCTCCCTGACTTAAAGGGTGACTGCGTTCTAGGGAAAGATTGAGGCTGCTGGTCTCAGTGCAAAGGGCCTCGGCTTCTTCTTCTAATTTCTCTTTTCCGAGTCAAAGAGAATGACTCCCTTTTGTAGGAGGATGGGACATGCTGTGTGACTGTAGAAAGTCAGCTCTCCCCCTCTGGGCCCATTTCCTCATCTATAAGAGGGGCCAGGCCTCTCTGAGCTCACTAAGGTGCTGTGAGGGCCCGGTGAATGGATGGGAGGGAGGAGGCCCTGAGGAGGGTTGGCAGGGGTGGGGGCTGGGGATTAGCTCTTTCTTGAGCCGCTGGAGGTTCAGAGCCCAGCCCTGGATGGAGCCATGAACCTCCCCACCCCCACCCCGACTGCCGTGGTCTCCTGGAGCAGACCTTGGCCATTAGAGCCCCGCTTGGTAAAGCTTTGGAAGGCTGGGTCTCTGGGCTCTGGAAGCCGACAGAGATGAGGAAGAGGATGCCGCTCGGCCTTCCCCCCCACAGCTGCCAGAGGGTTAGTGCAGCAGAGTCTCCTTTGACCCTCCGGCCGGCACCGTGGCCCAGGCCGGCGTTACGACCCGTTACTCATGGAGAGGCCAGAGCAGGCGAAGGAAAGGGTCTCCTGACACAGGCGACCCCAGGCTCCTTCGCACGGCTCCAGGCTCCCTTGGGTCCCTCTGCCTTCCTACCCTCAAGGGCCCTGGGCCGGCAGGGGCCAGGGAAGGGCGAGGCCACGAAGGTGTCTTTGTCGGGGCTCCCGAGGGCAGTCTGGGCCTGTGGGGGGACTGGAGGGGGGTGCGCCGGAACCGGGGCCCCGGGAGGCTCTGGAGCCGCTGCCTGGCTGGCCTGCCGTTCCTGCCCCTCCCCTTTGCCCCCTTCCAGCGAGGAACCCAGGCCCTGGGGGGCCCTTCCCACTCTACTTATCCATTTGGCTACTGCGAGGACTAGCCTCTGACCCATGCTCTGGGTGCCTAGCCCCAGGCCTGAACCTCCCTCTCTCCCCCCTCCCCATTCCTTTCTTTCTTTTACTTTTCTCTAGAATGCAGTTGCAGAAAACCCTATGCGCTCCTTCCCAGGCTCAGGGACCCTGGTGGCCTAGGGCAGGGTCTCGTCAGGAAATCGGGGAGAAGGAAGCCTGGGCAGAGGCAGAGATGGGAGCCAGAGGACTGAGAGGCCAGGGCGAGACAAAGACTTTCTTTGCCCAGGGAACTTTCGTAACCTTTGTCTCCTGTCTCTCACATTAGCCCCCAGTGAACAATATCTCTCCTTGGGATATAGGCTGAGTGCGGGGCAATAGCTGATGCAAAGGCCTGAAGCTGTATATGGAGAGCAATCCCATGGGGACAAAACCTGCATGCCCTGGATTATAAGGAGGGCAGGATCAAAGAGAGGGCTCCCTGGAGGAGGTGATGCTGATAGGTCCTGCAGGACGGGCGTTGGGGTCCAGGCCTGGGCAGAGGCGCCAGGAAGGAATGAGCCTATGGGTTCTGAGCCAGGGAGAGGCCGTGGAGACAGGAGAACAGGCAGGCAGGGAAGTGTGAGGTCCGATCAGGCCTGCCGGTGCCCGGGATGGCATTTGGTCAGTGGCTCTTCGATCTTACATCACTGGCTTCTTCGAGCAGCTTGGGTAAGCTCCCTGTCTCAGTGCAGGGTAAATGCACACAAAGCCCCAGCGGCAGCTGTGGGGGGTATTCTCGGATCATGGAGTGAGCTCCTAGGGGTAACAGGGAGCCCCTAGGAGGGGGCAGCCTGTGAGCTGGAAGACTCACTGAGGCAGTGGTACCTCCAGGCGTGGACAGTGGCTCTGACACCTGCTTCCTATGATACCTCTGGGCTCCCTGGAACATGCTTGATGGCCATGTCACCCCTTCCAGCCGACGGTCTATGTCTGGGGCCCAGGAGGCCAAGATGCGACTGCGTTAAGGCACAGATGCAGCCCAGGCGATGCTGCTGGGTCAGGCTGTGCTCTGCCAGTGCTCCATGTGGGCCCTGATGCTGCTCCAGCTCCTCAGGGACTGGGGTCCAGGGCTAAAGCCTAAGCCCTTTCTTTTGAATAACAAAGCAGATCTGTTTGATGTTTTTAAAAGTAAATAATACCACCCTGGCTGGTGTGGTTCAGTGGATTGAGTACCAACCTGCAAATGGAAAGGTCGCCGGTTCGACTCCCAGTCAGGGCACATGTGTGGGTTGTGGGCCAGGTCCCCAGTTGGGGGCGTGTGAGAGGCAGCCATGTATCGCTCACACATTGATGTTTCCCTCCCTCTCTTTGCCCCACCCTTCCCTTCTCTCTACAAAAGTAAATACATACACAAATAAATAATACCTGTGAGTACTAAAACATGAAAAAAGAACAAAAGGGTATATGATGAAAAATTGTCCCCTTTCCCCTGCCCCACCGCCATGTCCCCAGCCTTGGGAATCCTTCCAGAGACGTTCTTTGCGCACCTAGGCAAGTGCTATTAATGTGTGTTAGTTTCTTTAAAAAAGTTTTGAGAACACAATGGCAGGCTGTCCCTTCACAACTGGACAGACCAGTGATTTCAGACCGTGTCCCCAGAAGCCTCTGGCCAGGCCCTGGCACCACCCCCTGAGTCTTCATTCAGTTAACTGTTACTGAAGCCCCCGCTCTCCCGCGGCAGCCCCGCTTCTGTAACTGCCTGGGAACGTGGGTGAGAAGGTCTGCTGCTGGGAACAGTTTGAAAATCCCAAAAGTAGGTGGCCTCCAGGGTCCTCTACACCATCCCCTTAACTGTTATTTCTGCTCAATTGCCGGAAATGACAGGCAGTTCACTACTGCCGGAGGCAGCCCATTTCTCCTGCGAACAGCTCGGCTGAGGAGCCCTTACCTTTGGCCTCTCTGTGATCTGCCTCCCTGTGATTCCCACCCACTGATTTTACACTCCGCCTCACGGGCCAGTGCTCGGGCCGCAGGCTCTTAGCCCCACTTTACCAATGAGGAAACCGAGGCTTCGAGAGGCAGAGTGACAGGAATACCAGGGAGGGATATACTTTTCTCCGGAAAATGTTAACATTAAAGGAGCCTCTATTGAATGAGAGTATATAAATTCAAATTAAGAAAAAAGTACAAAAAAAACAGTCCCTGGTACAGAGCACATGCTATGTAAGTATGAAATGAAAAAAAAAAAAAAAGAAGAAGAAGAAGAAAGAAATGCTCGTGACTCTGCATCCGAGACCCCAGAGCACCAGAGCTCTGGGCAGAAATGGGCCAGGTCAGGCCACCTTCCTGCACAGCCCTGCCGCGGGCACCAGGCCCCCGCTGGGTGTGGCCCTGGAGCTCCTGGGAATGGCCCTACCCAGTTACTGTTTGCATTCAGAAAGTTTCCGAACCGACAAACTTACCTTGGCCTGAGCTGCCTCTGGGCTTCTGGGACATCCACGGCAAGTCCATTCCTCTGCTTGGGCCTCAGTTTCCCCACCTATAAAATGAGGGCTAGATAAGAGGTCCGAGGCCACCAGGTGGTTGTTGTTGTTGTTGTTTTACTTTGAATTAGTTGATAAAATTTAAACCTTGGGAAATTGTACCTGGAAAATCATCTCCCCAGCCCCTCCCGCAGTGCAGCAGCCCTGGGCTCGGTTTGCATGGCAGCGAGGGCCGAGGGGTGCTTGCCGCCTCCCACGCGGGGCGGACGCCCTGCCGGTCTGCCTCGCACATTTGTTACCTGTAGGCCCCTGTGTTTGCCCCCACGGACTAGATGGTTTCTGTGGATGCTTCATTCTGGAACTAAGTACAGCCCATTCTCCTTGGCACCTGCTGTGTCCCTGTCTCCATGATGGTGTTGCGGAGAGTGGGTGCCCGAGAGCCCTGACCCCGGTGCAGCCGTGGGGGCCCAGCTGGGGTTAGGGATTAGCCGCGCTTCAGCAGGGAACTTCTCCGAGAAGATACGTAGCCTGAACTCGAAGAATGGGTAGGGCGTACCAGGTTGAGGGGAAGGCAATCTGGTGTTGCTGGAATAGAACTGTACAACAGAAGACCATCCCTCAGAGATCACTGAGGTCACCTTCCTCAATTAGAGCATTTTTTGGTGCTTTTAACAAAACCTGTGCCACTTCTCCTGTGGACCTGGGGTCAGCAGACCTGGCCACTCCCCGAGTGTAGGACTGAGTCTGGCCCTCCA
Source organism: Mormoops blainvillei (assembly GCA_004026545.1). Taxonomy (NCBI): domain Eukaryota; kingdom Metazoa; phylum Chordata; class Mammalia; order Chiroptera; family Mormoopidae; genus Mormoops; species Mormoops blainvillei. Next base: position 90,680 of record PVJD01001353.1, on the reverse strand, counting down.
GAGCAGCGATTTTCAGCCGGTGTGCTGCAAGAAATTTAAACCATGCGGCACCTGAATTTGGAGGGGAAAAGGGGTATTTCACTTGGCCTGGGACCTCCACCCCTCCTTTATCCCCTGTGCTACCTCTCTCTGGGGGCTTCTAGAGACCCTAAGTCAAGCGGGGAAGGAAGAGCCTAGAGCTCAAGAGATGGAAATCGCTGACAGGCCTGACCTGGCTGGCTCTACCTCTAGCCAATGAGTCCGCCCTCCTGACCGTTGCCATTCTAAAGGGAAACCTGTTCTAGCATCCACTAAGATCAACAAGGAGGTGAGAACATCTCTCCTCCCCACCCTCCAAAAAAACCATCACTTATTAATCTCCTCGAACCAGGACTACCCATAATACGATTCAATAATCGTCTGAACACCTGTGTAGTGGCTTCCCTTTCCAAGGTGCCTGCTCTCTTGTACCTCCTGTGAGGTCCAAGGCAAGGCTCGGCCCGCCCCTGAACAGACGAGGATACTGAGGCTGGGAGGCGGGAAGCAGTACATGGGCTTCTGACACTGGGCTCCACCCAGTCCTGGTTTCTCAGGCCTCTGACGCTCGTGTCCTCTCCCCAGGTACAATGGCTTGGTGACCGGTGCGAGGGCCAAGGGCATCATCGCCGTCTGTTGGGTGCTGTCCTTTGCCATCGGCCTGACACCCATGCTGGGCTGGAACAACTGCGGTCAGCCGAAGGAGGACAGGAACCACTCGAAGGACTGCCGGGAAGGCCAGGTGGCCTGTCTCTTTGAGGACGTGGTCCCCATGAACTACATGGTGTACTACAACTTCTTTGCGTGTGTCCTGGTGCCCTTGCTTCTCATGCTGGGCATCTATTTGCGCATCTTCCTGGCAGCCCGGCGGCAGCTGAAGCAGATGGAGAGCCAGCCTCTGCCGGGCGAGCGGGCTCGGTCCACGCTGCAGAAGGAGGTCCATGCGGCCAAGTCGCTGGCCATCATCGTGGGGCTCTTTGCCCTCTGCTGGCTGCCCCTGCACATCATCAACTGCTTCACCTTCTTCTGCCTTCAGTGCAACCATGCGCCCCCCTGGCTCATGTACCTGGCCATCATCCTCTCCCACTCGAATTCTGTTGTGAACCCCTTCATCTATGCCTACCGCATCCGTGAGTTCCGCCAGACCTTCCGGAAGATCATTCGCAGCCACGTCTTGAGGCAGCGGGAGCCCTTCAAGGCAGGCGGCACCAGTGCCCGGGCCGTGGCAGCTCATGGCGGCGACGGGGAGCAGATCAGCCTTCGCCTCAATGGCCACCCCCCAGGGGCATTGGCCAACGGCAGTGCCCCCCATCCTGAGCGGCGGCCCAATGGCTACGCCCTGGGGCTGGTGAGTGGAGGGGGTGCCTGTGAGTTCCATGGGGACACTGGCCGCCCAGATGTGGAGCTCCTCAGTCATGAGCTCAGGGGAGCATGCCCAGAGTCCCCCGGCCTCGAGGGCCCCCTGGCCCAGGATGGAGCAGGAGTGTCCTGATAAGCCACTGAGTTTGCCCCTTCCTAAAGGAAGGGAGTCTTTCTCTTTCTGGTTGGCGGAACCAGTCACGGTGGGAGAAGAGTAAATGTGCTGGCAGACCCTTCTCATGGCTGGTTCCCACTTCGGACTGAGGAGGGAACCCTGGCTGGCACAGCATGAGGCCCAGCCGGAAGGGCTTAGAGTCCGAGCAAGCGGACGTTTCATGCTGGGAGACCCTGCACCAGGCCAGGGCCACAGCACCAGAGCATCTGGGCTGGGCAAGGCCCAGTCCCCACTCCGGAAGCATCTAGAAGTGCCACCTTGTCTTCTGCAGAGCAACTGTGGCAGAGCAGGCTGGCTGGCCCTGAGGCTGGGGAGTGGCTCCAGTAGGCCCCCTGCCGCACACACACTACCCTCCCCCAGACTTTCCCAGGGTTCAGGAGCTGCTGTGGCTGGAGGTGGCATTTGATATATTTTCCCGGAGAAAATGTAAGTGTGAGGATATCCTTTTTATTATTGCCCCGTTCTGGCCGCAGCATCTGTCGTTGGTCCTGCTGCTAACCTGGCACCAGGAGTCGGCCCGGGGAGTCCCAGGCAGCCCCGTCCCACCACTGTAAGCTGCTGTGTACTTCTTACCCCATCAGCCCCGGGGCCGTCTCTTAGGGCGACAGAGCTGGGCTCGAGGATGCAGAGGTGTATTGGAGCAGTGCCGGAAGGTGGGCGCGGGGAGGAGATCCAGGCCGGCCGGCCGCGGAGTGAGCCTGGGTAGCTCAGAGCTGCCCAGGTAGAGGCCCTACCTAACTGCCTTTCTTTGTGAAGGGAATGTTTTTTTTCTGAGATAAAATAAAAATTGAGCCATGTTGTGTTTTAAGCTTGTCCAGTGAGAATGGTGTCTGAGTTCCTTTCCCTACTCCACAGCCAGGCCTAGCACACATGTGTAGGTGTGTGTTGCATGTGTGAGAGAGTGTGCGTGTGTGTAGATGGACACCCTGCCTGCCCAGGGGGCCCTCCCTTGGCTCTCCTCTCCTGAGTGAACAGGCCGCCTGGTGCGCCAGACCCCAAATAGCCATGCGCAGCCCTGACGGCGGTGTCCCTGTGAGAGAGCAGCTGTGGGAGGAGGGGGCTCTTACGCCAGCTGCTCTCCCTCGAGACACTGATGACCTCCCAGCCCCAGGCATTCCCTCAGGGTGGGGCCGGCTCCTCCCTCCCTCATTACATTCCTGAAGCCCTTTAAGATCTGTTACTTCTGTACTGTGCCCCACCCGCACCCCTGCCCTGCTCCACCTGTCAGCAGAGAGCCACAGAGGGATCTGGGTAGAGACCTGGGCCGCAGCTCAACTGCCTCCCCCTGGAGTCACCCCTCCTCCTGCTCCCAACAAAGAAACCTGTAAGGAACAGGTGTTTCCTGCCCTGACGCCTATCTCAGGCACCTCGCCCAAGGAGCCACGCCATCCTGTGCTGGAGAAGTTTGAGGCCCAGGGGAAGTTCGCAGCCCGCCCCAGCAGCCTCAGACACACTTGGGAAGGAGTGTCGGCTCCGCGGGCGGTCCTGGCTCCTGGCGCAGCTTCGCTTCATACAGGGCTAGACAACAGAGAGATGAAACTGCCCCTCTTGAACAGAAAGGTTAAGTACAGCTAGTAAGAGGCAGAAGCGAACGTAAAACCAAGGCTGTCTGACTGGAAAAATCATGCTTTCCCCCCTCATTTACTTATTTTAACCAAATTGTAAAGTATAAAACAATTACAGGGCCCCACCACTCTGCTTAAAAACTGAAACATTATAACTACAGTGGAAGCGCCCGACTCCTCCCCGTGTCACTACCCTGGTTCCTGCGCCTGGAAACAGCCACGTTCCTGGATTTCATTTCACTCCATTGCACATCTTGATGATTTTACTAGACAGAGGCTCGTGTGAGTATCCCCCGACCCGGCATAGATTGGTTCTGGCTGTCTTTTACTGTTACATCAGTAAGAGGTCCTCTAGGCTGGCTGCGCAGAAGAGACCCTCAGTAGGCTTTGAAAAGCACTGAAGCCTGAGCCCTTGCCCGAGACGCCGTGTGGGCCCAGGCAGCCCTAATTCCCCAGGAGTTCTTAATACACAGCCAGGCTCTGAACCAGTGAAGTCATTGCACAAGCCTAGCCCTGGCCGTGCTGGCTTCCTCCTCCCCCGCCACACCCTGGCCTGTGCTGGCTGTGGGCTGAGGGCAGAGCAGAGGGTTGTGCCTGGAGAGGCCATGCTCTTGGTCCTCACGACCAGCTGGTGGAGAGAGGCCAGAGAGAGAACCACGAAGGCAGAGAAGGAAGAAACATGGCCTCTCCAGCCTTTTCTGAGGCTTCTTGGGAACTGAACCTTGCGTGCTGGGCTACACATGTGTAGTCTTTGGGGTTGGGGAAGGACTGGGCCAGGGGCTCAGGGAAGGCTTCCAAGTGCAACGGAACCTCAAGCTCTCTTGGGGCCGGCCTGTAGCTTGGCTCTGGAGCCCAGGCCCGTGTGACCATGCCTCTTTGGGTCCCCAGGGGACCCGGGGTCCTATCTCCACACCCACTCCATGTAGGCTCCCACTGAGAGCCAGATCTCCAGTGTGAGTGCACGTGCTCAGACATGAACAGATGCACACATCACTTCCTGACCGTAAAAAAGTACAGGCGTGTGCACGCGAGTGTACATGCAGACAATGCTCAGCGCAACACGAGCAGGTGCCCATGGCGGCAGCATCAGGGAGACGAGAGTCCCGGCCCGGCCCCGCGGGGTGCAGACTCAGGTCTGCCGTGGGCCAGGCTGCCTGGGGCTCTGTCCAAGGGCCCCTCTGCCCTCTCCCAACTCTTTCCAAAGGGCTGAGGACAGACATGCTTCATTCAGGCCTGTCCTACAGGTGGCCCCAGCCCCGCTCCATGGCAAGTGTGGCCGGGGCTCCCAGGGAGGCCTGTGAATTGAGACCCAGCTCAAGCATGGTCCAGGCTTGTCACTGGCTTCCGCGAGGGACAAGCCCTCTGGAAGAGCCCCCTTTCCCTCCTCCACCCCCCCCCCATCTTGAGTCCCTACTTTTGGGCTCTCCCCATCTGTGCTACTGTCTCTCCCTCCGGGAGGCCTCACGTAGAATGCTCTCGGCTCCTGGGAGCCCGCGCAGCGAGCCGCGTGAAGCCCTAGGTTCTAGGCCGGCTGACCAGGGGGCAGGTAGGGCGGGGCTGAGGGGCAGCCTAAGAAGTAACAGGAAATGAAATGCTGACGATGCCCTCTGGATCCACTGGGCTGGGCGTCCCCGAGCTGGGACCCTGGCCTGCTCTCCAGCTCTGGTGGGGAAACAGGAACTCACAGGCCCAGGGAGCGGGGCCGGCTCTGTGCAGCGTTCCCTCGTGTCTGGGGCCTATGGAGAGGCCTGCTGGGGTGGCACTGGCGCCTAGAGCCTGCTGCCTTCCTGTCTAGTTGCACAGCCCCGTGGCATGGCAGCTCCTGCAGTTCTCCCTACGGTGGGCACTCTCGCCCTGAACTCCCGGGCTGGGCCCAGGTACTGCCTGGGCACACTGGGTGACGCCTTTGCTGATGGGAGGGGTTGCGCTGGGGAAAAGACCTGCGAGGCAGGCCACTCCCTCTGGGCCCTTATCTCTGAAGAGTGGAAAGTGTCAGGTTACCCCCTCTCCCTCCTCCCTACACCTACCCTCCCCTGTCCTGAGGCACCCCTCACTATAGCTGTCACTCACCGTCTACAGTCAGCGTCAACCCCTGTCAGGCTGCTGAGCCGGGGAAGGGGTGGGGGGACATCAGACTCAGCCTCAAAGAGGGGTGGACACAGAACGCAGAGCCTCCTCTGTGCAGGAGGTGTGGGAGGCACCCTTCTAGATGCTCTGGTTTGACCCCTTCTTTTCCCAGAGGAGAAAGAGCAGCTCCGGGGGACCGAGCCAGGGGAAGACGGGCCAGAGCGTCGGGAGCCGGAGGCCGGGCTGGTGATGGCTGGGGCTAACCCAGCGCCCTCTGAGGGGAGGATTTCAGGGAAAGTCCAGGGGGAAAGGCTCGGCATGGAACCGTCCACATTTCTGTGCCTTGCCCAGGGGAGTGTTTGTCTGTGTGTGTGTGATTTTGCAGAATCAGCTGTCTGGACTGGCACCTAAAGACCAGTAAGCCTCAGGGAAGGCTCGGTTAGGACAGAGCCGGCTAGAACTTGAGCCCCGTCTCCTGACTCTGTTCCCCTCTCAGCTGCTTAAAGAGCACCTGCTTTTGAAGACTGAGCCCGGGAGGCTCGGGGGTGGTGGTCGTGCCCAGGGAACTATCAACCCACTGAGACAAAAAAGCCAGTGGCCCCCGTCCCTGGCAGCAGGAGGTGACGGCCGTGAACTCACAGGCTTTGGGAGTTCAGAGGAGGAACAGGTCACCTCCAACCCGGGAATCAGGCAGGCTGAAGTTGAGTTAACCTTTCCGGGGCCGTCTTTTCAGGGGGTTTGTTAGGAGATTGAGAAGAAGCTGAGTGACTGAGCCACACTTGAGCTACGTCTGCCTACACGGAATTATGCCATCCATTTACAGGCAATTTTCAAGTTAAAATGTTGTCAGAGGGCTGTCACAGTTTTGATCTTTCTTTTCTGCTCATCCACCCACATTTTCTAGCTGGGTTGGAAAGGGGAGTGAGGGGGATAGAGCCTGGTTTAGCTTCAGAGATTTTTGGAATTGTTGAAGTTAGATAGGATTTTTTAAAAATTGCCTAGTTTTCCTGTTGGAAAGTTCAGGCCCACGGCCCAATGTCACAACCATCCTGTCAGTGATAGAACTTTTTAGAGGCCAGGCCAGGCACTCCGCAGTTATCCCCAGACCATCTCTTGGGGTTTCAGCTCGAGTCTTTTGTGCTCCTGCCAGAGACGCACAGCAATCCCTCTCCTTGCTCCTTCCAACCACCAGCCACCCTGCTTCGCTGAGCTGTGGATGGGAGGCCGCCCCAGGCTCAAACCCTGGCCTCAGCACTGACTTCTCTGGCTGTGGGCAAGTCGGCCTCTGACCTGCTTTTGGGAAAAATGGGATAAATGTGAAAGTGTTTTGGAAGGTTTTGTAACATAAATGGCCAGGATGATTATCAGTACAATAACAAATCCACTCTCGGTTCAGAAAACACAGGAAGGCAAGCAATCGTAGCTTTGGTGTCCTTGCTATCTGAGAGTGGAAAGGAGGTTGCAAGGGAAGAGGCGGAAGGGGAAGGAGGGCCACTTACCTGTCGCTTATGCTACCTGCTGACACTGCCCAGCCATTGCCAGAAAGAGAAACGCATGAGTGTGAATTTAAAGCAGGCGCTTGGAAGCCTGTGGTGTCTTGCGGGCCGGGAGGCAGATGGGGGAACCGGCAGATGACTCAGGCAGGGACACTGGCTATGGATCACATATTGTCTTCAGCCCCGTGCCGTCCCGCATGTTTATTAAAGCCTCGAATCCAGAGGAGTTGAGGCTTATCAAAGAAGTGAACAGAGAAGGATTTAGTAAACGTCTGTGCTGACAGAATCAGGATTCAAAATGACCCCAGGGGACTAGACAGACAAAACTGAGCAAAGAGCAGTGTAAAGTCCTGTGCCAAGTTTAAAAAGTAAATGCCCAGGGAGAAGAAGATGTCGGTTCATGTCATGCAGTTCAAAACAAGACGGACACTTCGGTGGGTGAGTTCAGCGTTGGCCAACTTTGTGGGAAATGCTGGAGAAAGAAGGGCATCACAGTCAACAGCAGGCCCCCGGCCGAGGAGCCCACGGGGTCCCTGCTCAGGGCGGGAGACTCGGGCTCAGTGACTCCTGCTCGGCTCTCAACACCACAGCCGCCCAGCGACAAACCGAAACCCGCTGTGTGGAGGTGCCTGCCACAAGACGGTAGCCTCTCAGTTGCACCTGGCAGAATTAACGAGTGGCTGAAGGAAGGCGATCAAGGCTTCCTTCAGTTTCCAGTTTCCAGTTTCCAGGGTCTAGAAACTGGAAACTGAAAGTGGCTGGAGGAAGTGAGGTCGGAGCTGACTTAGGGAGCGTTACGGCAGCAGGTGAGCACACCGGAGAGGGACCAGCTTGCCCTGTGCTGTTCTGAACGGCTCAGCTAGACTTGGTAGGGCAACCTACAGGAGCTACGGGGTTCCCAGAAGCTCTGGTGGAATAACGAGTTCCTGTTTGAGGCCCCCAGGCTACAACGATTTGATGTCCGGTCCTCAGTGCACTCCGCAGGCACACTGGCGCCCGCTGACCTAGAACGGCCCGGGCACTCTCGCAGGCCCTGAACGAGCCTCCCTTCAATTGCAAGGGCAAAGGCCAGATAAGGATGGCTCATCTTTCTTGGCCAGAATGGTCAGTTTTAGGATCCTGGAAACCCAAAGCAGGTATGGAGGATAAGGCAGGTGATTGAGGGGAGGGAATAAGAAAGTAAAATAAAGTCACCACCTGAATCGAGTTTATGGGTATAGGTGGGAGGCAATTACCTGGTGTGAACTGAAAGGGATCAAAAAGGCCCCGTGTCCTGTATCAGCACAATACACCCGAGACCTGAAATTCCTCCCGCCGGCACCACCCGAGGTGCCAGCAGCCGCACCCCAGCTGCAGGCCGCTGCTGTCTGGGACAGGGTAGTGGGTGTAGCATGTGATATATCAGGTTAGCCTGTGGACTTCTGGTAGAGAAGCAGGAGCAGCTGGGATGTAGGGCAGAGAAAGTTTCATGCAGCATGTTAAGCAAGCTTTGCCACCTTTACAAAATGCTCGACCCAATGAGGGCGGAGTATGAGAGGGTCCTCACCCACCTCCTTTCTACCCCACGCTTTCCACTGCCACCCCTAACTCCCCTAACCCTATTAATGGGGCTCCTTTCCTTACCCTCCAAAATTCAGTCTGTTACCTTCGGCTAATTCTTCTCTTCAAACGTCTTCTGAACCTGTTCCACCCAGTAACCCCTCAAAAGCCATGGTGTTAGCTGAGACCTCGTCATCTGCCATCCACCTGGATAAGCTCCAAACTGACCTCTCTGCATTGATCTCTTTTTACCATAATCCATTTAGCCCACACAGTCAGATTAATCTTCACAAACACACCTCCAGTCATGTCACTCCCTGCTCCAGACATTCAGTGGGACCTCAACGTTTGGCAGGTTAAGCCTCACTCATTGGTAGTGACATTCAGGGTCGCAGCTTTGTTCTCCAGCCTTGACCCCGCCCACTCACTTCCCTCTTTGAGCCTCTGACTGAGCCAAACTGAAGACTATCATCCTCTTAAATCCACCCCACCACCCACCCCGACCTTTCCCTTTCTCCCTCTCCCTGGAATGCTGTTCCTCTGAATCTCCACTATTTGAAACATTTCTCATTCCTCAGTGACCCCTGAAGAACCATCTCCTCCAGGAAGCCTTCCTGAACCTTCCGCTGAAAGCCTCTTCTCCCTCTTCTGAGTTCCTTTAGCACCTATGTCCTGGAAGTTTGTCACCTACTTCTGGTAACATCTCTTCTGCTCAGGTACGACTTACCTCCCGGATAATGTACTAATTTTCACTAGTGTGTGTTCCAGCTCCCAACCTAGACCGTAAATTCTAATCTCAACCACAGGGTCCCAGAGAGTGGAGTGGGAATAGCATCTCCTTCGTTCCAGGGCTAAGCATAGCGAGCACGAGGTAAGGCATGCTGACCAGATGTGGTAAGAAAGATCTTGGCATGAAGTTTGGAGTCTGGGTTTTAGTTCTTTGCTGATATGAATGGGTCATGTGACTTTGGGTACCGTGCGTAAGTTTCCTTTCCTGCAAAATGATGAAGCAGATGGGTGGGTGCAAACATCCCTCCAGCTCTGGCATTCTCTGAGTCTATATGACTGCGGACTGACCCAGCCCCTAGGCCTGGCTAAGGAAGCAGCAAGGAAGGCTATGGACCAGCCCTTGGAGGGACAGAGGAAAAGGGAGAGGGGGAACTAATAGATCTGGAGGAAGGAAGGACATGCTGGGCTAATGGGATAATTGGATAATCCTCGGAGCGAGGGGCTGCCAGGCTGGGGCCAGCTGTTCGAAGCAGACACAAATAGCACAAGCAAAACAAGGCTGCCGGTGCAGGAAGCAGCTTGCTGAGCGCAGTGGGGGAGGGGCGGTGGCGGCCCGAGGGTGAGGAAGCCCTGCCCCGGCTCTGTGTGGATGTCGAAGACCGGTCCTTCGGGACCTTGTAAATAAGATTCGCTTTAAGGGCCTTGGACCCATCTCTGCATTAGGGGACATTCTTAGAGACCCGGGCCTCGAGCACGTTCCTCCACCGAGAAGACCCCAGGAAGGACTCATCCCTGCCCACTGGGGGTTACCTGCAGGTGGGCCCTCTGTATGATGTGCCTGTGAAAATATTGCTGGACAATTGTAAAATAAAGATTTTGGATGCAGGCCTCCGAGTTCCCTTCATTTCAGGCTAATAAATGGATCTGTCAGGGGGGTTGGGTATAGAACAAAAGACATTGGGGAGGGGGCTCTGGTCTAGGAGTCAGAAGCCTGGCTTCTAGTCCCAGCCCTGCTGGGTCCCATAGTTCATGATGTTATCTCTCTGGACCTCAGTTCACCGTCCACAAATGGAGGGGTGACATGTCATACCCTCCCTGCAGGGCTGTTGTAGAGAGAAAATGACATCATGAATGGGAAAGTGATTTGAATAAGTGCTCTGCAAAGCACTTTATTCCCAACTCTGTTTCTAACTCTGTGTAATTTAGAAAGGCTATTTACTTTCTCCGAATTCCAGTTTTCTCCACTATAAGGTGATGAGACCAAACTATATGTTCTTTATTTCCCCTTCTAATTCTAATTCTTATAAAAATAGCATATTTGTATTTGTATATATTATAAGGAAAGTATGAGAAAGAAAAATTTGAGGCTAATATTATTCATGAAGATAGATATAAAACACTCAATATTAGAAACCATATTCAGCAATGTATAAAAATAACATAAATCATGACCCATTAGGATTCATCCCAGGAATGCAAGGATGGCTTAACATTAGATAATCAGTCAATGTTATTCATATTAATAAAGTATAAAATATTATAGGAACATCTCGATAGATGTAGAAAATTATTTTGTTTAAAAAAACAATACCCAGCCCCGGCCAGTGTGGCTCAGTTGGTTGCAGTGTCGTCTCAAAACCAAAGGGATGCGGTTTGATTTCAGGTCAGGCCACTTATCTAAGCTGCAGGCTCAGCCCCTGGCCCAGGTGTGTCTGGGAGGCAATTGATCAATGTTTCTCGCTCCCTTCCTCTTTCTCTAAAAGCCATGAAAAAATGTCCTCGGGTGAAAATTAAAAAAAAAAAGAAGTCAATATCCATTCACAGTAAAGACGCTTAGCTAACTAGAAATGTAAAGGTATTTGCTTAACTCCATGAAGGGTATTTTTCAAAAACCTACAGCAAACATACTCAATGGTATAATATTAGAAGCCTTCTCTTTCTAGTAAAGACCAAACCCATTATTCTATTCAATATTGTATTAAAGGTCCTAGACATCACAATAAAACATGAAGGAGAAGAGATGCAAGACTGGGAAAGAAATAAAGTGGCATTATTTGCAGTTGAATTGACTGCCTATGTAGAAAAATTTTTTTAAATTTTCTTTGAAGTTGAATCTAATGAGATTTCATCAAGACTGTTGGATATAACATCAATATAAAAAATCAATAGCATTTCTATAGTAGTGAAAACTATTATAAGAAGTAATTTTTTAAACATGATTTAGTATACCAACAAAACCAGAAGGTACCTAGGAATAAATAATAAATATGCACAAAAATCATTGCTCAAATTGATGAAGAAATGTGCCATGTTCATGAATGGGAAAGAGTAAAAATTGTAAAATTGGCAATCATCTCCAGATCAATTTGGAAATCAAGTGTAATTCCCTTAAAAGTCCTAATAGGGTTTTTCATGAAATTTGACAATTTTTTAAAAAAATTATTTATTTATTTTTAGAGAAGGGAAGGGAGGGAAAAAAGGATGGAGAGAAACATCAATGTGTGGTTGCCTCTTGTGCACCCCCTACTGCGGACCTGGCCTGCAACCCAGGCATGTGCCCTGGGAATTGAACTGGCGACCCTTTGGTTCGCAGTCTGGCACTCAATCCACTGAGCCACGCCTGCCAGGGCAAATTTGACCATTTTGATCCAAAAAAAATAGCATGAAAAAAGAACAAGGGTCAAGAAAGCCACAATAATTTTCTTCCTTTTGAAGAAAGTGAAAATTTGCCCTAACAGATAATCTAAAGTATAAAGTTCAAATCATAGCAATAGTGTGGTGCAGGAATAGGCAACCCAACAAAGGGGATGGGATGTAAAGGTTAGGAGCAAAATTTGTCTGTGTTTGAGAACGTGTTATGTGGCAGAGGTCAAATTACAAACCTCAGAAGAAGGGTGGAGTGTTCATTCAATTGTTTCGACACAATGGAGTTTCTATATAGAAAAGTAAAATTGAAAACATATAAAGGTAGAAAAAACTTTAATACTTTTAAAAGCAAATATAAAAGATACATGATCTCTGGGCAAAAATGGATTTCTTAAAACACAAAAGCTAAAGCTATAAAGAAAGTGCTGCTAAATGGATTAAAAATTTTTTAAATTTTTTTTCAGCCAAACAACATAAAGTGCAAAGAAAAAAACACAGGCTGGGAGAAGGCATCTGCATTGCATGTGATCAACAAAGGATTAGTATTCATAATATATAACTCCTATAAAAATCAACAACCTATTGATAAATGGGTGAAATTTTGATCAGACAACTTAAAAGATGAAACCTAAATGATCAATAAACATGTGAAAATAAGTTCAATCGCCTTATACATTGCTGGCAGGAATGTAAATTAGTCCAACCACTATGGAAAACAATATGGAAGTTTCTCAAAAAATTAAAAATAGATCTACCATATAACCCAGCAGTTCTACTTCTGGGTATATACCCAAAGGAAGAGAAAACAGAATTTCAGTGAGATACCTGTACTCCCATCTTTATCACAGTATTATTCACAATAGCCAAGACATGGAAAGAACCCAAATGCCCATTAGTAGATGAATGAATAAAAAGGATGTGGTACATTTCCACAATGCAATGTTATCCAGCTATGAGAAAGGAGTGTACCCTGCCATTTGCAACATTGATGGACCTTGAGCACATTATGCTAAGCGAGATAAGTCAGATGAAGACTAGTACTGTATGATAGCGCTTACATGTAGAATCTAAAAAAGTCAAACCTATTTTTTAAAAAAAGTAAAACGGTGGTTACCAGCGGATGGGATGGGGGAATAAGGCTGGTCTCAATGTAACACACTGTACACCTTGAACTTACACAATGTTATGTATAAGATTTAGTAGATGAAAAAAGTTGAAAAAAACAAACAAAAAGTTCAGTCTCATTAGTAATTACAAAAAGGCAAATTAAAATATACTTTGCAGTCATTCATAGTCAGCCAACTGGCAACAATTTTAAAAACACAGATAGGGCCCAAGTATGTGATTAGAAGGTTGGGGCTTTATATAAATCGTGGTTTGTTTCTCTAAGGAACTATCATACAGAAGATAATGAATGAACTCCGAAAATCAACACTGCACTCCAAGATAAATTTCTCTGGCTATTTCTTTACAAATTAGACTTCCCATGATCCTTTTAGAGAGCACGCATTTCTGCATCCTGAGAATAATAAAAAGCTAATAAATGTCTCATTTTTTATACATGCATAGTTTCTTGCCCTTTACCTCACTTAATTCTATCAAGGAGCTCATGCCATAGCTAGGCAGAGATTATTGGTATCTAACAGACGAGGAAACCGAGGCGCAGAGAGTTGGACTTACTGAATTGAGTCACGCAGAGATTTAGTGATGAAGCCAGATCTAAACCCTTTATCAGCTGTAAGGGGTTACAGCAGCTGACACTAGAGCTGTCCAGGGATGTTTGAGAGACAAAGTGTGCCCCAGGTGGGAAGGTGGGATAAATTTTGTTTTTCTCATTCTCTGTGATTATCTGTAGCCTTACATGGTACACGGAGTCAGGAAACCAGGTTCCAATTCTAGCTCTGTCACTCATCTGCTCTGTGAACTTGGCACGACTTGACATTTTCAGGTCTTAGTTTTCTCATCTGTAATGTCAGGGCTAAAAAGACCCACGGGCTTTTTTTTTAAGCTGAATGTCAATTATATCACTAAGATTTGTTGGGCTAATGCGAGGTGAGGGGCAGCAGCCACGAGCACTGGCACCGAGAAAGGCCGTGAAGTGGAGCAGTTACGTTCGCTACCTTTCTTTTCTCACTGTTAAAATGGAGAAGTGTTTCCCATTTTCCTGCTTCACGGTGCTGTGAGAACTAAATGTGAATGAATTAGCAAGGAATTACAGGGTAAATGTGAGAATGAGTAAGGAGAGAAGTGAGACAGGTGAGGCATCTCCGGAGCCAGGCTGGCGTGCCAGGCTTTCCCGCCCGTGACCCCTGGGCCACTGCTGGCTTGGACACGGGTCTGGCTACCTGGGGCCACAGCGGTGGCCCTCCTCTAGCCTGGAATATGGGAAGTCCTGCCCTTCTGAGCGACCTTTTATCTACACAGGATTGTTTCTCTGCCAAATAGACCAAAAGGAAGGAAAGCCAATGAGATATTAGTTCTTTTCTTAGCTCCTAAATGGCTGACATTTCAGGAAACCAAAATTCCGAATGGGTCCAAAGGGGATTTCAACGCATCCTGTCTGTCTGCAGGCATGCTCAGTCTTCCGCACGGACTCCCTCACCCAGGGCGTGCATTTGGATGTTCGGGGGAGGCCCTGGTCTGAAAACCTCTCCCAGACTTCTTCGCTCATGCTTGGAAATCCATCTGGAGAGCTTTACCATTCCTTTAGCACAAGCCATGTGTGGGCTTTTGTCTTCTGTGCAATAGTACGAATCACGTGTATAAACTCGTATCATTCACCTCAGTGTGAATGGAAGGAATCGGTCCTTTCCTCAGAGCATGCTTGGATGAAGAGGAGACTAGAGCGTGGCAGGCAGCAACCTCTGAGGTTGGAAGATTCGAAGCACGTAGAAGAGAAAGGATATAGAGGGAGGTAGAGCTAATGAAGCCTTCCACCTGGATGGTCAGGCATGGACTCCAAAGTACCCACGAAAAGTATATGTAAAAAAAACCAGACCAAAAAAAAAAATCACATTTCATGATTCCGTTTATATCCAGCAAATGCAGATTAATCTGTAGTGACAGAAAGCAGATCAGTGGTTGCCTGGGCAGGGTTGGGGGGAGGCAGGAGGGAGGGATGACAGTGGTACACGGGGGACTTTGGGGGGTGATGAATATCTTGATTATGGTGATAGTTTCAGGAGTGTATATATGGGACAACACTTATCAAATTGTCCATTTTAAATATGTGCAGTTTATTTATTGTGTCAGCTATATCTCAATAAATACTTTTTGGAAAAGAGTTAAAAAAAAAGCTACATGAGTACAGTGTGCCTGCTGAATAATCTGTCTCACACATCTCTGGTAAGTTCTGACAGGTACAAGTGTTTTCCAGTAGGACATGTCACTTCTCCGAAAATCAGGTATTTTCTCCTTCAGATGGTAGAGATGAGTTAGACAATCCTAAACTGCCATCCAGATACCTCAGTCTAGGTTGTGAGTGTCAAATATGTTAACTGGTAGGAAACCATTATGAAAGCTCAAAGGATCTGATATACCTATAAAGTAGGAATTATTAAATAATCAACATAAATAGACATACTGGATAACAACAGTGGATTAAACACATGTATCTAATTTCACTATATGTAAAACTCCACTAAAAGGTTTTTTTTCCCCACCAAAGGTAAAGCCTCCAATGGGATCTGTTGGAAAGAAAAAACATGACCACAGAAAGGAAAAACTTAATGGAAGGATTAGAAGACAGCTGAGGAAATTTCCCAGAAAGCAGAGTAAATAGAGACAGAGAAGTAGGAGAGAACAGGTGAGAAATTCACCCCAGTAGCTGCATGACAGGAGTTTTAGAAACATAACAAAGGATATAAAATAATTCGAGAAAACACTCCAGAACCAAAGCAGAAAGATTTTAGATCGAAAAGGCCACTGAGTGGTCAGCACAATACATATGTCATTGTAAAATTTCTTAACAATGGAGACAAAGAAATCCTACAAGGTCGCTTGTAAAGAAGGCTTTGACCTCAAAAGCAGCCCTAGAAGCTAGAAAACAATAAAGTCACACTATCAAAGTTATGAAGCAAAATAACTTCTTATCAAGAATTCCATACAATCAATCAAGAGTTGGACATTTTCAGACATGCAAGGTTTCAAAAAATTTCCCTCTAATGCACTCTCCAAACGTTCTAAAATATATGTCATCAAAAAGAAGGAAGAAATCAAGAAATGAGAAGACATGGGATCCAGAAACCAGCTGATCCAACACAGGCACGTGGAAAGGGAATTAATTCCCTGAAAACTGGTGGAAGGGGCTTCAGGATGGCAGCCGTGCCCCCTGAGCCGGAGAGTCCGAGAGACTGTCCCAGGAACATGCCGAGAGGTATGGACAGCTGGCAGAGTTTAAGGTTAATTAGTGATAAGATCTTAGAAACCTAAGTGTTTGAAAAAACAAGATAATCAAAACAAAGATGTTGGAACGGAAAAAGCAATCGGAGTTGACTGTATGGCTTAGTTATAAGAGGCATTTACGTCGTCGTAATAACAAGTGCACTGACTATTGATCTACCCGAAATTACACTACAACTGCATGGGGAAGAAGGGGGCTGGGGAGGAGGGCATGTGAATAGAGGGGAGGGGAGAGAAAAGGGCAAGGGGGCTGAATCCTCGCCTCCCACGGTGGGAGTTAACAGATAATGCCCGAACCGAAGAATCAGGAAGTAGCAATACAAACATGTTATTTATAGATAGGTAAAAGAATTAGTTAAACAAGTTGAAAATAGTCTTGTTAGGGAAGGGGAAATGGGGTGGGGTTGGGTGGGTGGAGGGAGCCTGAGGACTACACTTAGTCTTAATAAACCTTGTAGAACTGTAGAAGTTGACTTGTTAAATTATGCGCCTGTGTAACTGAGAAAAGTTAAAATAATAATTTTAAAAACGAGTATGATGACGGGGCGGCGAAATGAACCATGCAAACAGGTGTTCCTCATACAGGTGCCGGCCTACGGGTGCCGGGGGTCGTGCAAAGCGCACCTAGGCATGCGAGCGCTTCCATTCGGGAGGCTCCATGGGGCTGTTCCCACGCCAGCGCTTGCTGCCTCCTCAGTGCGTTACTTAGCCTAGGTCTCGGCCTCGCCTTGGGAGACCAGATACAAGGAATGTCGAAGGTTTTGTGAGCAGATGTCTATAGAATACTGAGAGGGCAGAGCCTGGATCTGTAACCAGCTGCTTCCAGTCCTAATTTGGAGAAGAGCCGGGGTAGAAGAGCTAGGGGTAAAAACATGCGATCTGCTACTGGCAAACGGACTCTAGCCCGGCAGCGTGAAAAAAGCAAGGAGGCCCTGCTTGTGGGTTGGCTCGTTCCCTGTGTATCAGACTGATGCGTGTATACTTGTGCCTCAAATTTCCGTGGAAACTGGAGAGTTTCTGCTCAGGACGTTGAAATGGTGACTGCAGGAGGGTGATTTCTGAGAGTGAGTCCGGTTGTCAGCTACCTCCAATCAGCACTGCGCAGGGCCGGATCTTGGGCACGAACACCACGGAGAGGCCACACTCTCCATTAGCAAACTGAGACAACCACGTTTCAGGAGAACTCACGACAGGTATAGCGTGGAAGAGAAACACCTGGAACTGGGACTGAAAAGACTCAGCTTCCAGATCCCCTCTCTGCTACTTCTTGCTTTGTGACCCTGGGTAAGTCATTCACCGCGATGACTCGCTGTTCTGTAAAAGGACTAGACTAGATGTTTTCAAGGGTCCATTCCTGGAACGTAAGAAAGTAAACCCCCTGAGGGCAAGGACTATGTCCGTAACTCTGTAAACCTGCTGTGGTCCTACGGTGTGCAAATTTGCGTGGTGCGCGGAGAAAGGATACGAACCTGTGGCTGGAGCTTTTTCCCCTTCATTTCTTATTTTTCATTCTTTTGGGTTTTCTCCTCTGTCGTTGTTTTCTGTTGGCAGGATACACCCAATGATTGTATTTTTTTAAAAAGAAAAAAAAAGTACCTCGCACAGTGCCTGGCACATAGCTGGTATTCAGTAACTATGTGTTGAATGAATAAAATGGAAGATAAAGATAAAAGCCAATGTATTAGATTCTTAAAATTGAAAACTGAGTCCAGTCAATGAAATTAATCAAAGATGAAGAAACAAAAGCCTAATGAGGCAGAAAAATGTGTTTGTGGTCACCCCAGCTAAGTAGGAATGAGCTGAGACTCAAGCCCCAACCCTGTGGGAGCTCGACAGAGGACAGACTAGCTGGAAGGGAAGGAGCCACATCTTTGAATACTTAGAGGAAAACATCAGTGTAAAAAAAATATTCTGAACTAACTAGTAAAATTTTGGCAGTAGAGCAAGATGTAATAACAAGAGCGCACAGTGTTTGGTTTAAATCCCGGTGGTGCGACTTAACTGTGGGACTTTGGGCTAAGCTATCTAATCTCTTGAGTCTGTTTCTTTCTCTAAAAAGCAGGGATAAATAATAGCATCTATTTTACAGAATTTTTATTAAAATTAAAATAAGTTAGCCCTGGATCATGTGGCTCAGTTTGTTGGGCGTCATACTGCAGAGCAAAAGGCCGCCAGTTCGATTCCCGATCAGGGTGCCTGCCTGGGTTGCGGGCCTGGTCCCAGCTGGGGCGTGTGCGAGAGGCAGTGTATCGCTGTTTCTCTCTCACATCTATGTCTCCCTCTCTTCCTCTCTTGCTTCCCCTCGCTCTAAATAAATAAACGAAAGCTTAAAAAATAATTAAAATCAGTTAGATGTGGTATGTAGAGAAAATATTTTGCAAGCTATAAAATATCACATAGATTGCTAATCTGTTTGGCCAGGAACCCTCCTGAGCAATTTCTCACTCACTAGCAGATCAACATGGACTATCAATGATGAGCTTTTTTTTTCAGCCAGCCCATTGTCACTTTGAAATACAAATGGAAGGGACCTTGAAGGGTGGGTAAGTGTTGATGGTGCGCGGCAGGAGAAAGAGGTGAGCAGTTAGCAGTCCAGGTGAGGGTACTACAGGGGTTGGTCCTGAGTGGTCAAGAGCAGATAATGCTAAGGGAGATAGCACCGTAGAGGAGGCTGGCTCAGGAACCAGAAACCAGGTCCTAGACACCGATTGGGAGAACCTGTGAACCCTCCTGGTTGGTCTCATCTGTTAGGGAGAGATAACACCACCTCTGCTAACTTGGAGGCTATGGTAATGTCACAGGAAATGGTAGATATGAAGAGCTTTTGTTTTTAGATTTTTATTTATTTATTTTTAGACAGAGGAAAAGGGAGGGAGAAAGAGAAGGGGAGAAACATCAATGTGTGGTTGCCTCTCGCGCATCCCCTGCTGGGGACCTGGCCCGCAATCCTGGCATGTGCCCTGACTGGGAATCGAACCAGCGACCCTTTGGTTCGAAGGCTGGCACTCAATCCATGAGCTACACCAGCCAGGGCAGAATTTTTAAGAATTATCACTCACCATCGCTGCAAATAGGAGATTATCATTCCTTCAGAAGAGCATGGGTGAGGGGGTAGGAGGTACATGTGTAATAAACCTTGCCCCACTGTTGTGGATGGAATTGTGTCCACCCCCCAAACCCCCACCCCCAATTCTTATGATAAAGCCCTAACCCCCAGTGTGATTGTATTTAGAGATATGGCCTTTAAAGAGGTAATTAAGGTTAAATGAAGTCAGTAGGGTAGGGCCCTAATCCAACAGGAGGACTGGTGTCCTTATAAAATGAGGGAGAGACACCAGGGATGTGCTCACACAGAGAGAAGGCCATGGGAGGCCACAGTGAGAAGACAACCATCTGCAAGCCAAGGAGAGAGGCCCCAGGGGAAACCAAACCTGCTGACACTTTGAGCTTAGATTTCTAACCTCCAGAACTGTGAGAAATAAGTTTCTGTTATTTAATACCCTCAGGTCATGGCATTGTATTATGGCAGCCCTAGCAAACAAATACAGTGACCTAACAGTTTTGCTTCCTGTACTCTCTTCCCCAAAACATATCCTCCCTTCCTACTGAGGGCTAATGCACAGGAATGGTTCCTAGAGGTGCTCTGGCCAGCAGCAAAGCAGGGGAGGCAGTGTGGCTGGTGGTCGGGGCTGGGTGTTAGGAGCCTACCAACCTACCTGTGCCTTATCTCCTGAACCGCTGAGTGAGTGGGCACCAGCTTGGCTGCTCTTAGATACCGAGTTGGCCTTCGTTTGCCTATATACGTACCAAGACTGTGAGGCTCAACAGAGTAATAATAATAATGTCTGAAGAGTTTTTAGTCCCAAGGGATGAATGTTGGCCCATAATTCAACTTTCCTCTTTGTTATGTGCAGGGTAATTTAAATAATTATACCTTAGAAATAGGGGACATTACTTAAATCTTCATTGGGGGTTCCAAAAGTAATTACGTGGGCTTCTTTTGGGGTTGAATTCAGTCAGGATTAACAAGACAAACCTGCTAACTCTCTGCATTACTCCTTACACGTTAACTGCATAGCTTCATTCAGTCGTCAAGTTTTCCTGCATGCCTACTACATGGCAGCTTTTGTTATAAATCACAGAGACACAATAAGAATAAAATAGGCATAGTTCCTGCATTCATAGAGCTTAGAGTTGAGTGGAGGAATATAGGCAAGAGCCTGAGGATAAAAGTCAAACTCTTTGGCCTGGCATTTGAAACTCCAGCTCAGTCCGGGCCCGGTCAACCTCTCCAGTTACCTGCTATGCTCCTACTCAAATGCCCTGTTCCAACCAAATCATCTCAGTCAAAACTTTCCAGCTTCTGTATTTTCGCACATTATTCTCTACCCAGAATGTTTTCTATACCTTATTTAAATCCTACCCATTCCGCAAGGTGGCGGGTAGCCTCTAAGATGCCCCACAATGATCTCTGCTTCTTGATATTCACACTGTGTTATGTGGGTTGAACCCAGTGACTTGTTTCTAAAGAAAAGAAACAGCAAAAGTGATGGGCTATCACTTCTGAGACTGGGTTACAAAAGGACTGTGACTTCCATCTTGGTCACTCTTGCTCTCTCTTACATCTCTCACCCTGGGTGGAGACAACCCCAAGTGCTGAAGCAGCCCATGGCAGGCCTGTGTCACATCGGACTGAGGCCTGTCAGTGGGCCTGGAATTGGAGTCCCCTTTCCTCCCCATTGAACCACCAGGCTGGGATCTTGACTGCGACCTCATGAGAGACCTTGAGCGAGAGGGGCTCAGCTAGGCTACACCCGGATTCTTAACACACAGAAACTGTGAGATAATACATGTTTATTCATTTAAACCACTAAGTTTTTAAAAATTTAGTTTGAATCCTCACTTGAGGATACATTTATTGATTTTAGAGAGAGAAAGAGGGAGAGAGAGAGAGAAACATCCACGTGAGACAGAAACATTGATTGGTTGCTTCCTGCATACTCCCCAACTGGGGACCAACCCAGGACCAAACCTGCAACCTAGGTATGTTCCCTGACCAGGAATCGAACCCACAACCTTTCAGTGCACAGGATGATGCTCCAACTGACTAAACCACACTGACCGGGGCTAAATCACTAACCTTTGAGGTAATTCGTTACACAGTAATAGACAGCTAATACCCCAAGTGTGATACTTTGTTATAGCCATAGATAACCAACACAAAAGACCGGGTTCAAATTGCTCCCCTGAATTTTCTTTTACCAAGCCTGGCCCAGAGCAACTTCTGCCTCCTTTGAACTTGATGTAGACCTGTTCTTCTTATTGGTCATTGTACACTTTTACAACATCAGTTACTTTCTATCCTCTGTGTTTCTCATCTTTTCCAAGTGACCCAAGATCAGCAGCTGCTTAAATTTCCTGTGCCCCCGTTCACAGCAAGTATTTGGCAAAGCAGAGAAATAGATTTGAGAAGGTAGAATTCTGTGTCAGAAGGGGCTTTTCGCTCATGTTTGGTTGCTCATGTTTGGAAGTGTAAGTTAGAACAGAGGCCATGGCTCAGGCAGAGCTAACTTTTGGCCTATATCAAAGTGAGGTGTAAGCGGCCGATACTAATGGCCAGTCCTCCTTGTAGATTCTTTCTGGTGATTTCCTTCATATTGTGAGGAGCTCAGCCTTTTGTTGATGGTTGTGAGAGGCGACAGAGAAAGGGCGGCTCTGCAGCACTGGGGTCACTTCAGAGGAGGGAAGCCAATTGTTTTCTCAGGGCCCGTCTCTCACATTTATTCTTTTCAGGGCCTCTGTAGCAGGACTATGCTGAAACCCATTTCCTACACGTAGCACCATTTATTGAAAACACACACCACATATACACAAAAAACCAAATGCAAAGGAAAAAGGGATGGCGGGGGGGAAGGGCTGCCGAAGACCAGAGTCACTAGAAGTTCAGGCTAAGAATAGACAAGGAACTGTGAGAGCCGCTTGGCTATGTGACCTCCTGCAGGGTCTTGGCCATGAGCCCAAGCCCGCTTTGTTTTTCCTACGTCTCTTTACAAAGAGCACTAGCTTGGGGGCCAGCGACCTGGGTTCTAGGCCTGGCTCGGCCAGTGCCTTCTTTTGTGACATGAGTGAGCCCTTCCCCTCTCTAGACCTCTGTTTTCTATTCGTGAAATGAAAGGGTTGGACTAGACCCCAAGACATTCCAGCTTGAACACTGAGAGAACGCAAAGGAAAGCAAGAAAGAATGCTGGCTCGCTTAGGAACCCGGAGGCCTGACTCCCAATCTCAGCTTTTCACTAAGAAGCCAAACCTCTTTGGGCCTCTGCCTCCTCATGCATAAAATAAAGTGATATATTCATTCGTCCATTGCTTCAAAAAAAATTTTTTTTGGCTACCTACTATGTACCGATCTTGATGCTGGAGATCTGACGATGAGTCAGTAGACGTGGTCTACGTTCTCATGGAGTACGGGGGTGGAGGGAGGAGGGGATGATGAATTGTAATCAATCTCATGATGAGGGTGTCATTAATGCCAAGAAAAACACAATGAAGAAAGGGTCATAGCTGGTTCTTGGTGACAGAAGGATATCACAACTTCCATCAGTTTTAGTGACCTGTGGTCCAGCAGGCACAGCTCTCTGGGAGGCAGAGAGAACCCCTTTGAAGCACTCACATCTCACACCACAGTCTTTCTTCAGCTCAGTTAACCCAGTCAGCCAATAGCCATCTGCTGGATACTGACTACAAGAAATCAACCACCCAATTCCTCTCTTCCTGCAGCTCACACTAGTGGGCAGAATGGACTCATAAATTTGCAGACCTATAAAATGTCTCACACCATTTTTTGATTGCTAATTATGTACTTTAAATAGTAATGTTTATAAGAGTTAAGAATCAAGTGGGGATTTGGATGCGCTAGGACAATCAGAGACATTTTCCTAGAGGTAGACATTGAGATAGGAGCTGAAGATTTGCTGCATAGTTTCAGAGAAACAGAAATTATGATATCGGAGTGCAATGGCCCCGTGCTTTGCTACTAGACAGTACAGGAACCTACGATATACCAGAGAGGTCAAAGGTGGGAAGCTCCTGAATCCCCTTTGGGGCAGGAGGGAGTCCAGCATCACTTTTATCAAGGGGCAAGAGACCTCTTCTGTGACCGACTCCAGATACTACCCTTTGGATTGGGAGGCCTGCTTCTGGTGGCCTTCCTGACGTGGGGTGGCTACCTCCCCTCTGTTTGTCTGTGATCTCATTTGTAAAATGGAGGGTTTAGATGATATCCAACATCCCTTACAGAACCCAGAAAGATGGCTAAAATCGGAAACTTTTAAAGAACTTTCATTATTTTATAATAAAACTCATGGTTACTGCCATGGAGTGGGAGCTGTGGGATCTCAGACATGTTACTTAGTTTTCTAAATTTGATTTACTTTCTTTTTAGTTTTAGAATAAAAAGTAATGCCTGTACGTGATTTTAACAATCAAATATTGCAAAAGACTCTATTATAATGGTTGCAGAACTTCCGTTTGGGAGGTAAAGAAGCTTGGAAATGGATAGTGGTGATGGCTGCACAAGATTGCGAATGTAATTCATGTCACTGAATTGTATGCTTAAAAATGGTTAAAATGGCCCCGGCCCGTGTGACAGAGTTGGTTGGAGTGTTGTCTTGTACATCAAAAGTTTGGGTGTTCGATTCCTGGTTAGGGCACATACCAAGGTTGCAAGTTTGATCCCCGGTTGGGGAGCATACGGGAGGCAAACAAGCAGTGTTTTTCTTTCACATCAATGTCTCTCTCTCAATCAATCAATCAATAAACATATCTGAAAAAATTTTAATGGTTAAAGCGCCAAATCTTACGTTATATATGTGTTACCACAATTTTAAAAAACAATGTAGTAAAGGATAAACCTGAATGGTACACTTTAAATGAGAAAATTATGTGTTATGTGAATTGCATCTCAATAAGTTGCTGGGGGGAAATTTTTAAAAAAATAAAATAAAATAAAGAGTATGCCATAACGAATATATTCTCTATCCCAATACCTCTTCCCTAAGGCAACTATTTGCTTCTTGTGTCTCCTTCTTAGAAACAGCCCAGGTATAAACTAGTCAATTTTAAAATCTGTCATATATTTTTCTTTGAATACAAATGGGGGACGTGACATTGAGTTGGGGACTGCTTTATTTCACTTCACAACATATCTCATGTCGATGCATACCCGCACGTGCAGACCCACCTCACTGTTTTCTGTTCCTGCGTGGGATTCCACTGCGGGACCCATCACGACTTATTCAATGAGTTCCCCAATCGATGAACTTTCCAATTGTTTCTAGTCTCCTAGCAAACAGTGTTACAGGACACACTCTCGCACTCGGCTTTAGGCACATGTGTGAACATGTCCTCTGTGTGATAAACTCCTCGTTCTGGTATTGTAGGGCCAAAAAGTTGATGTGTGTTAAATATTAACATTGCTAAATTGATTTCTCCACAGTCTATACCAATTTCTACTCCTACCAAGAATTCATTCATCCTTTTCTTTTTTTAAAATTTAGCCAATATTGGAATGCCGACCACATACCAGGCACTGATCTAGGCCCCAAGAACTCAGCAAATGAACAACAAAAAATAACAACAAAAAGACCAAATCCGTTCCCCGGTGGAACTTACAGTCTTGTAGGGGGAGAGGGCAAACACAAAGTAAATATGTAGCATTTGTTTAGTTATGACTAAAATAAAACAGAGAAAGGTGTGGTGGTGAGGGTTGGGGTTTGGGGACTTAAACAGGGCGATTAGGATATGAGA
Source organism: Mormoops blainvillei (assembly GCA_004026545.1). NCBI lineage: Eukaryota > Metazoa > Chordata > Mammalia > Chiroptera > Mormoopidae > Mormoops > Mormoops blainvillei. The sequence goes on along the minus strand of PVJD01001353.1, from coordinate 65,883 downwards.
ATTCTAAGCTTCAGTTTCCTTACCTATAAAATAGGATAATAACAGTACCTATCTCATAGAGCTATTGAAAGGATTCAATGAAATTATGTCTGGTACATAATAGTGAACACTTCATAAATGACAGCGATTATTACTATAAACAACCTTACAGCTGAGAAAACTGTGGCCTAGGGAGGAACAATTTGCCCAAGTTCCCAGTGAAAATCAGTGGTTGGGTAAGAACCAGAACCCAGGCTTCCTGACCCTCCATGCAGAGCACTTCCAAATATACCAAGGGACCAAAAGCACTAAGAAGCCCGCCTCCGAGGGCTATTAATGGGCAACGTGGTTTTAAATTGAAGAGCTCTCCGAGAACGTGATTCCCAGTATCAGCGAGAGGGGAGGGAAGATGTGGTCGTGCGTGAGGTTCTTCAAGGGCAGCAGGCCAGCTTCACTGCAGCCCAAGGCGGGGCCTGCTGGGGTTTACTCACAGGGCGTTCAGGCCCAGGGTGCTGATTTCGGCCAAAGGCAACAAGCTCTCTGGCGGCTGCAGGCCCGTCTGCTCTGATGAGACTCTCCCAAACCCTGATCTCCCATTGGTTTTATTCCAAGGAATCTCCTGGAGAAAAGATAAGAAGCAGTTCAATCACAGCTGTAGAAATAATAAGTTCTAGAGGGGCTCTTGTATCTGTTTGGCTCAGCGAGATTCTCAAGTAAACCAAGTTTGTGGTGGTCTCTCAACTCTGTGTCCTTTCCTCACGCTGTGGCACCTTCTTTCTCTGCCCACAGCCAGGTACACGCTGTTTCCCTGCGCCTTCAGCCTTCACAAAGTCCTCTCCCTGCCTGGGTTATAGCCTTCCTTCAGCCCTGTCATTTCATCACTGACGGTCTCGTTCCTTCCACTCATTCTAATCTCTCCTTTAAGAGAAGATGCTTACCAGTGTAACAGAGAGTAAGGCGCAGGATTCAGAGAAGTCGGCATTCTGGGCTTGACCTCTGTTAACGATACTTGCATGAACTTGGGTAACCCTTTCTGGGCCTCAATGTCTTTATCTACAAAAATGTTGTATATCATCTTGTACTTTGAGTGTCATGGAATGGATTATTCTGCAAAGGGCAGGGACCTCATTGATCTACCTAAAGACAGAAAAGTACAGAGAAGAGTAGTGGGGCCAAGGGCAGAAATTTTCAGAGTGGAGATGCCAGAACCACTAAACTGCCATTAGAAGGCGTGTCATGATGTTCACTGTCCGGAGAATGGCACCCAGTGTCTTGTCCTGGGTCAGCCGTAAGGGAGTTTGTACCTGAACATGAGGCCTAGGTTTTGAAGTCTATTCCTGTAATACATGTTATATGGATTGTATCCTATTAAAGACTTTAATGCAGGGGAAAATCCAGACCAGCTTTGGACCATTCCATATCTACTCCTGAAAGGAAACAAGAAGTGAAAAGAGCCTGGCCCAGGTCACCAACAGTTACTTGAGCATCATGGTCAGGGCTGGCTGCAAGTTTTCCTGCAAAGCTGTAAAGAGGAAAAGTGAGATCAATAGAACGGATCTTGAACTCAAACTGGGAAAAGTGACATATGAAGATTTCAAAATATGTTAGAACTGTAAGCAAATGCGTGGGTGTTTCCACGTTTGTTGAAACTGTGACCAGGTACATTAACAGATGAAGCTTCTGCTGGGGTAATTTGAGAAAACTTAAAAATTGTAGTGACTATCACTAATGTGTGCTGTCTCTCAAGGCGGCGTCCATAACCTTAACTTTACCCACAGTGAAGGGCATGGAGGACAGAGACTCGTTATTCTGATTTCTGAAATAACCTGTGATAGTCCCTACGTCATTGTTCCTGCCGTTGGAAGAACAATCCGGACCCTCAACTTCTCTTCTTCCATGTCCCACAGCTGGGTTGACAACAAACTCTCAGGCTTGAGTCTTACAGCATCGTTGGTACAGAAGCACTTACAGACACTTAGTAATTGGGTTGGTAAATTTTTATTTAAATTTTTTAATTGATTGATTTGAGAGAGTGAGAGAGAAACATCGATTTGTTGTTCCACTCATTGATGCATTCACTGGCTCATTCCTGTGTATGTCTGACTGGGGATCGGACCTGCAAACTTGACATATCGGGACAATGCTCTAACCAACTGAACTACCCAGCCAGGGCCTGGGTTGGTAAATTTATGAAGGCTGATTAGATCTTCTCACTGCTGGGACACAGATATAGTCAGACCTCCAGAGTCAGTGGTGCATCCTAGCAGAGAAACACTGAAGGGGGTGGCACTGTTGTCACGGAGTCTTCAGTGACTTTCCACTGAGCTGTGGGAAAATTTGACAGTTGGCTGTAGCTGAATCATAACCCAGAGGTCCTGACCACTCAGATCTTTGAAAATTCCTTTCATTCCTTTCCCAAAAGGGGAACCTGGCAAACTCAAATTGTTTAATTCCATTTACCTCTGTTGCAGCTACAGGTAGGTGCAGAGTCGTGTGCTTTCAGCAGTGGCAAAGGGTATCAGAATTACAGCATCTACAATCTCTGATTACTATAGCTTACATTCATCTCGCACCTACTGTTGTCAGGTACTTTTTATAGAAGGTTTTGTTTTTTCCCAATTAATCTTCATAACCACCCAGTGGAGTTTTAGCATCCCTAGTTTACAGATGAGAAAACTGAGGCCCAGAGAGGCTAACGACTTACCCACAGTCACATGACTTGGATATGAGGTGCTGAGATTTAATGTAAGCATCCGGAAACCAGAGTCTGTGCTCCTAACTACTATGTTACACTGATCCCAACACCAGCAGAGATATTCTGAACTCCAAGGCACTTTACATATCACAGTCCAAGCCCTAGATTTTGCAGCTGAGAAAACAGACCTAGTGAGCTAATGGGAACTGCCTAGTGACTGAGCCAGAATTTGAGGCAGGTTTCTTCACTCCAGCGTTCAAGGCTCTCTCTGCTGTGTCAGAAGGCCTCCGGTTCTCCACATCATCTTGAGAATCTGGAGTTCTTTCATCCTTTATCCTTTATTCTTTAGAAATGAAACTTAAATTTATATAAACATAAACATTTCATATAGTTCTTCTGCAATATACTGATCTCCCCATTCATCCTACTCCTTTTTAAGGGTTTATTTATTTAAACTTGGCTCCTGTATGACTTCTCCTTTTTTTAAACCCCAAGAAAGTGAAAGCAGTTTCAGGTAAGATAAAAAAAGATATTGAAAATCTTTCAACCAATTTTTCTTGTCTTTTTACCAAACACTGCTATTCAGCTATGATTTCTAATTATCAATCATTCGATTAGTGTTTTTAACCTCACACTACCCTCCTCTGCCCCTCCCTCTTAGGAAATGACCGACCTAGGCTCATTATGTCCCATCAGCTCCTGCGTATCCATCTTCAGGCCTCGCTCCATACAGGTCGTTCCTCACATCCTGCCTTCTGTCCTGAAGAGAGTGTCCTCATTTCTCCCCAAGTAGTCTCTATACAGTGGGTGACCTTGGCCCTATTCCTTCCTACCCTCCTCTACATCGAAACCAACAAATTATGAAGAGGTTGGGAAAAGCATGGGAAACAGTAACATGTGGCAGAAAGAGCTTGATCTTTGTAGTTAAACAAACCTTTACCCCTTTGGTCAAGTGTGTTAACCGTGCTGAGTTAAGTGGGTAGGATACCCCACTTCCAACCGATGATGAGAATGGAATGAAAGATTGTGTGAGGCATTAGTAGATCACCGGGCACAAAACAGACACTGCTTTCTCTCCTCTGGCTTCTTCCCCCTTTTCACAGAAATGTTCAAAGAGCTTCATTTTTAAAAACTTATCGATTTGAGAGAGAAACATTGCTTTGTTGTTCCATTTATTTATACATTCATTGATTGTTTCTTGTATGTGCCCTGACCAGGGATTGAACCCACAACCTTGGCGTATTGGGACAATACTCTAACCAACTGAGCTAGCCGGTCACGACCAAAAGAGCTTCATTTTTAAAGAAGCCCTATCTTATCCTCAAACAATGAACTTTTTCCTCCCTGTCATTCCAAGCTTATTCAAATTTATCTTCACTGTTAGCTCTTCCTTTTCCTAATTTAATTCACTTTGGCCACTGTATATTGGCTCCCACTAGAGACCAGCTTAGCCCATTTCAATACTCTCCGGAGCTCTGAATTCAATACACACTTAGGAATTGACCCCAGTGCAGCATTAACTACTGCCTGGTACTCTGACCTTGGGTGGCCTGCTCATTTTTTTGCATCTCCTCTAATTTCTCTGAACATTCCTGTCTCAGTTACTTTCTACCTCTTGTCTGTCTGCATCCTGTCTCTGAGTGATCTTTCACTCTCAGGGACTCAACCATCACTATTTGCTAAGATTTAAACTCTTTCTCTCCCTTGTCCAAATTCCAATCTTTAGGCCCCATCTGTTCACAGGGGTCTCTTTCGAGGTTCCATGGGCATCGAAACTCCCTGTACTAAGCACTACCAGCACAGATAAATAAGAGAGTTCCTGCTTTCAAAGATATCAAAAAGACAGGTCTGGACATGATCCCCTCATAAGCAATAAATCAATGATTATTGCAGACGTTGTGCCGCAGACTCTGCTAGCATCTTAGAGGGAAGCTTCCCAAACGTTCTGAGGAGTGGCAACATCCCCGGGGAAGGGGCGCACCTACGCAGAGTGGGGCGCTACACTGCTAATTATTTCACAGGCCTGCTTTTCATTTAATCCTTAAAGCGTATCATAAACAATAAACCAATGTGTTAGGTATTATAACAAAAACACACACAAGATGAAAATGTTACTTAGGAAAATTAATCTAATAGTATTAATCTAAGAAGGCTTTATGGAAGACAAAAACACTGAAATCAGAAAAATTAGCTTCCTAGAAAATACAGTGATCCAGGCACGATTCAGTGAGGAAAGCAGTGATAGTGGATGCAGTTAAGGCCAGAAAGGGTGCAGAATTCAAGATATTTCCAAAGCAGAAATTTAATGCGAGAAAAAGAATCAGACATGTTTTTAAGTCTGATAAACTTAATAAAGGATGTTAATAAGAGGAAGATAAATTCATTTGAAGATATACTGAGTTAAAGACAAAATAGGACTGCCCTGTTCTGGGAGAATGTAATAGGCCTTAATATAGTAAAATTTAGAAATGAGACTTATAAATTGTTAGTAGTCAGGCTTGGGTTGTATATAAAGAATTTTAAAATATTTTAATTAACTCTGTAGCAGCAATACGGCTTCTACATATTTACTGTGATTTTATTTGCTTCTCATGGTCAGCTAGTCTCTATCAACAATTCTGTTTTGCATCAGTGTTTCCACAGGAATGAGGTGCGATTATAATGTAACAGCTGAAGTTTAAACATACAAGAACTTATCTAACCAAAACTGACTCCAAAAATGTTGCTTTTGCTCGCTACTTTTCTGAAACTTCTCTGTTGGAGTTGCTTTCAGAGTTGATCTATAATCCAAACTTTATTGCCACACCTTGTTAACATCTCCAGTTTGATCACCCATTAACTTAGCTCAGAGTTAACTTTTCCTGTTTTTTTCAAAAATAAAGTCTACCCTAAAAAAGCCCCACTAGATTTCTTGAGCACCAGCACCAAGATTATTGCAGACGCTGTGCCACAGACTCTGCAAGCATCTTAGAGGGAAGCTTTCCAAACGTTCTGAGGAGCGGCAACATCCCCGTGGGGAAGAGGCGCACCTACGCAGAGTGGGGCGCTACACTGCTAATTATTTCACAGGCCTGCTTCTCATTTAATCCTTGTAGCAGCCTTGCAAGCAAGTACTGTACGATCATCTTATGCTAAAGAAGAGTAAAAGGGCATCCAGAAAAGTTAAGTAGCTTGTTCAGGGCTATAAAACTAATACACAGCAAGATGAGATTTTAAAAACTTATGATTTAACTGTTGTCCCATGCTGCTTCTGATAAAATAAGAACACCGCTTCCCAATGGATGAGAAAGTTATTAAACAGGATCATTAATATATAACCCCATTGCATGTGGTCATAAATTTAATACTCTTTTAATTTCACTTGTTTCCTCACCACTTTCTGTATTGATTAATTCAAGAAAATATTGAGAAAGAGATGAACAACCAGCCATGAAAATTTGTCATAGGTTTTGAATTAAGTCTACCTTATAGAAATATAGAACGTTAGAAGTAAAAATATCTTTAAATCATCAGACCTGACTCCCTCTGATTATAATATTATTATATGGTTTAAATATGTTATACTCCAGGCCAACAAGCAAATAGTATTTCCTTCTCCTTATGTAAGGGGTTCAACTGAAGGCTATTGTGTGTTTAGTATCAGGAGCTTTATTCATCACTCATGGTTAAATACAGACAGTAAGTTTTACTTATTCCTCCTTTAAATGCTACTCATTCACCACTGGAACACCATACATATTTATATATAGCAGACATTTATACTATCTTAAACTGGATTGGAAGTCTGCAGGCTTGAATTATTTAAGAAAAAAAAATTTCCACTTGTTCTGCCAAACACATTGATCAATGCCCACTTAAGTGATGTAATCATCTCGTCTCATTTTGTAAGGTCTATTCTCTGTCTTCAGGTGACTAAGCAGTCTGCAATCTTCCTTTCTTTAATTGCATAATTTTCAGGCTTGTCTTCTCCTTCCGGGGTTTACAACTTCACACAATCATTTATTTCCTGTGACTATGGCAAAGGGCTTCATGGCTAGAGTCATTCTTCAGCACACATGTCCCTAGAACCCTCTAGATATCTTCACGCATTGGTGCACTGCAACCCTTTATCTACACTGGTGTTCCAGACAGACTGGATACTCTGCAATGACCACCTTTTCCTCCTTGCAGTCTTGCTTCTCTTTCTTCTTGGACTGACCTTCCTGTATCCTTCATGCATCCTTCTAGCCCAAAAGTTTGTTCTACCACCTCTGGATCTGGGTGGCACTTTTGGTAATGTTATCACCTAATATTGTAAACATAGCTACTGTTTATTAAGACTAACCATGTGCTAGGTCTGCAGCCTTATGTTTGTAATACAAACCACCCAGCCTTTCCCCCTACCTCTTCGCAACACATCTCCTCTGTCCCCTATAAAGTCTTTCACTTATAGGCCCAGCACAGTGCCTGACGCATAGCAGGGGTTCAAGAAACAGGAGCCATTATTATTGTGATTATGAGAACAAGCACTTTATGACTTGCTCATGTTTGACTCCAGTGCCTGGCACAGTGTCTGACACATCAACACATCTTTATAAAGCTAACCACTGAAGAGAACAAATATCAAATGGCTATAAGACCCTTGTGAGGAAAGCTGTACAGCATGCCACGGACCACTGAAACGAAGTCTTCAGAGTCCGCATAGCAAAAGCACCCAGTTAACAGAGATGGGGCTGGGAGCCCAGAGGCATGGCTTGGAAGTCCAGCAGAACATGCGGTACCAGGCTCAGGAAGGCTTTGCTGGCTAGTAGCTGCAGAGGCTGAGTATGGGAGCTGGCCTTCTGTAGACTGGTCTGCGCAAAGGCCAATATTAGCTTGGCTCCCTAGTGCAGTTGGCATAGGCAGACCAGCTCTCTCGATCAGGGAGAAACTTGGGATTGTAAGAAAGCTTCCAGGTGATGAAAGGGGACATGATTCTTAGATAACTGAAGCCTATACCTGTAGCAGCCACAAAGGCCCAAACATAAGGCCCTGGGGCCTTGAGATTTAGCAGTAGCAGTCCCGAACCTGGTCTATGTTAGAGTCTGGGAATAGCTAGCAGGGCCCAACAAGCAGAGTGAGACTCAAAATCCAGATTTAAGTCTTTGGCAGTGCTAAGTTTAAACGGGGACAGTGGCCTTGGCAGGGTGGCTCAGTTGGTTGGAGCATCATCCCATATACCAAAGGGTTGCGGGTTCCATCCCTGGTTGGGACTTGTATGGGAGGCAAACAATTGATGTTTCTCTCTCACATCAATGTCTCTCTCTCCCTCTTTCGCTCTCTCTCAAATCAATAAACATATTCTTGGGAGAGTATTAAAAATTTAATTAATTAATTAAAAAAGAGAGCAGTACGCTGGGATGCCAGAGAGAGACTTGGGTTTAAGGAAACAAAACATAGTTTCAGTTACTGCACTAGGAAGCAAGAAGGCTTAGTGCTTCAAATACGGTAGACTCATTCGATTTGGGGCATTAACTCAGGTAAGGTTTAGTTCTGATTCAGCAAGGACTGACTGAGAACTGGGACTAAGGGCAGGACTTGTCAGTGGTAAGGTTGTTGGCGGTAGCGCAAGCCCGCCACAATGGATAATTAGCATACTCTACAGCCTCTCAGAGCACAAATCTACTTTGCTTTAGAGTTAAGGATTTTGAAATGCTGGTTATCTAGAGAAGATAAGGTACAGAACACAAGCCTGTTTGGCCTGGCTTAAATATCTAATTCTTTCTATACACTTGTCTCACCCTGTTCCAGCTGCGTACCTGCTTGATCTCTTAATCCCCATACAGTTATTTTTTTCCCCTCATCGAACCCCAGATACAACCATTTCCAAGTCGAAATTACTCCTTACGACAATAAGGTAGTTGTTTCATCCTCTGATTCTGGGCTTAGTACTCCTGTCAGAATCTAAGTCCACACACGCTGGCAATAAAAACGATCCTTTTCTTTTAAAACCAAATAGGTCCACTACTACTCCTGCTGCTGCTGCTGCTGCTATTGCTACTAACAGTAAGAAATCTTCCTACTACCTGGTTTTCCAGTAAGATCGTGCTCCTTGATTTTCATTTCTTTATACACCAAACTCTCTGTCTTATATTGTTCTATGGTCTGTTTATGGTTCTTTGGACTTAATATCCCTGTTTTTTTGCTTGATGTTAAAGCAACTACCCTGGTTCAACTCTCCATCTGATGACTGACTTCCTTCTGCAACACTCCCACCAAGTGGTCATTCGGACAGTCCTTGAACACCCAGGGTGGCTGAGGACTCACCGCCTGCAGAGGCGGCCTATTGCACCTCCCGATCGCCCGTTGGAAACAAATGTTTTGGGCTAAAATATGCCTGAGTTTCTACCCATCGACTCCAGTTCCCCTCCCTAGGGCCATATGGAGCAAATAGAAACCTCTTAACACATGGCCCCTTCGGATATCTTAACAATGTGATGATATCCTTCCTGAGTTTGTATGCTTTTCGCCGAATACATATTCGCAATGCTTTCAATTCTTGTTGTTATTAGATGTTCTCACCAACATAATCTTGTTTTTGGACATATTAAAGATGATTTATATGCCTCGTATCCAGCCCAGAGCTAGATACATTTTAGCTGTTCTCTGGTCAGCAGAGAACAGTGAGGTAGTCACTTTGCATGTGTTCCGGACGTCATGCTTCTCATAATGCAACCGAAGACTGGATCAGCCTTTTTGGCAGTCAGCTCACTGTTGACTCACACTGAGCTTATAGACAACTGAATACCTCTAAATGCCACATATACTGCTACTAATATATATGCGATTGTTTTAGGGGGAGAAAGAGGTAGAGAAAAAGGTTTCTTTACCGACCACATTGATACTTCATGAAATTTGGGTCCCAAAAATTCAACCTGGGATTTTGCATTCTTAATGAAACTTAACAAATATCTATTTCTATATACTTGTCTCACCTTTAGGCTGGGTACAGCTGTGTACCTGCTCAGCCTCTTAACCCCACAGTATTTCCTTTTCTTCTTTTTTTAGTTTGCTAGACCAAATGATTAGACAAACTAGTCATGGGTCATGGACTAGATTTCAACTTAGGCTAGTGTCAGACAGTGCTTGTTCACGCCAATTCAACATCAACAAGGATCTCCAAGTTGGAGTGCGGCAAGGAAGGAAACTTTATTTGGTGCAAACAGTTCAACAACAATACAGCGCGGCTGTGCAAACAGCACTGTTGTGGAATAGCGCCATAGCGCTACAGTGCAGCTGTAAAAACAGGAGGGCCAAGGGCCAGGTAGGCCTGGGGCTCGCTCCGTCTTCGGCGAGGCGGCCGTCTGAGGACGGCCGGGTTGACGCCACCTCTGCCACCTCGCTTTCTCTACTCCAACTAAGGAAAGAGTCCAGTGGAAAACGCACTCAGGGAGTTAGGGGAAAGCTGGCTTATATACATAGAAGTCCCCGCCTTTGGTCTCTGATTGGTCTGTCCTCATGTAAATAAGGATCCTCACAGTTTGATTGGTCCAAAGGCATTCTCCTGATGGGTGAGAGTAGAACCACTCTGGGTATGGAAAGCTGGTTGGACTAGGACTCTAGGAAACCTTTATAAAGGCCGGCTCAGCACGCAGAACCATGACAGTGGGGCAGTTTAGCAGGCAGCTTAGCAGTACAGAGGCTCCTCTAGGGAGTGCATTTTGGGTGAGAGGCCCCTATGCCTAGGCGCTGCATTTTTTTTTTTTTTTAATTTGAGTCCCGTTAGCCCCTAGGAACCATTGTTACTAGGTGTCCTTTTTAAATTTTTTTTTTCTTCTTCTCAGGGTTCACACTAGCCAGCTTTGTTTGTTGGTTGTTTCTTTTTTTCATGTCTTCAGACTGCAGCGTTCTTCAAAATTCCTCATCTTTCAGAGGTATGCTATTTATCGCCAGAAGAACTGGTGGAAAGAATATAAATGATTCAATGCAAAGCATTATTACCACCGGAGAAATACCGCAAAGATATGTATCTAACACCTTTTTCTCAATTAAAAATAACATTTTATAGAGATAACACTGTATAGATTTTTCTAAGATATTTTAACTTGGTTTATTTGATTCTTTCACATCAAAGTGGAATGGATATTATAATCCTCATTTATAGATAAAGAAACTATGACCCAGAAAGTTCATGACTTGCCTATGGTTACATGACTAAGAAGGGGTAGAAACAGGGCTTGACCGCAAGTCCTTGGATTTCTAGTCCAGCGCGGTTCCCACTGACCCTGTGGCGCTCCAACGCAAGGGTGGCCTAGTTCTAGCCTTAAGGCGCTAATACTCAAGGAGTTCTCCTCTAGGTGTAGGCAAGATGCTCTACTTGTCCTTGCCACCCAGGTTTTTTAAAAGGGATCTTAACGAAAATAGTTATTGCAACACTTAAGAGATGCCACACTCTAGCAATCATGAAATCATAGAGTTTATGAGAATTAGTCCAATACCTTTAACTTTAGAGATTAGGAAGTGGTATCGAGTATAGCTAAAGGTGCAATTCCCTAATAGCAAAACTAGGATTAAGACCTATTTATATACCTGATTCGATGTTGTTGTTGTTGTTTTCTGTTAAACTGTACTATTTCTCAAAATACAAGTAGGCAGCTGTCTGTTGCCTATAGCCAGGACATTTCTGAAAATGGGGTCTGATGTATATTATCTATAACTCAAGAATGTTGTGACCAAGGATTTCACCAAACTCCTAATCCATGGCAATATGGGCCAGGAGGCTACGGTAATGAGAGGATGAACTATGACATTCCAAACCAGCAACTTCCCAGTAAACAGAGCTGTGCTCGATGAAGCAGCCCCCGAGGGTAGACTCTCTCCACCAATATATACCTTTTTTGGAATTACTCAAGGAATGGGACCACCTGTGTCCTAGATGACCAGTATACAAAGACAGCTCAGAGTCTTACCGAAAGGAGAGGGTTATGAATCTGCCACAGCCTAGGCTGGCCTTTTTAAAAGCAGGCTAAATAAGCAGCTACTGAGATAGTATAGGTAAAAAGGACCTGGTAAGTAACTATATAAACACTTACAAATGTTAGTATGGTGTTCGTTTGGATCATCATTTGTTGAGCACAAGTTATAGGCAAATGCTGTAGAATCGGATATGTCATTTCTCTATCCTCAAAAAACTTAACAGATTCAATGTTAGGTCAGTATGGAAGTGGAAACTTAAGCAAGCCTGAAGGAGCCAGGAAAGTTTTTACTGAAGAGGAGACACTTGAATTGAATTGAAGGTTTGGTGAGAATTACGTAGGTGAAGAAGGAACTGAGCAAAGACAGAGGCGTTACTTGGTGTGGAGTGTGTGTGCAACTTGAAGCAATGTGACAATGCTGGAGTCCACAGTATAAGGTAGGGAAGAATTATAGCATGAGATAAGGCCAAATCAGAGAGCCTTATGCCATGACAATCTTAGAGTGCCACTAAATAATAGATCGCCCTGGGAACCGATGCCAAGGGGAAATTTGAAGTTGGGAGGCAAGAAGATTATGAGTTGGCTGAAGTAACCAGGAATATAATGAGAGCCTTCACAAGGAATGTACAGTAGAAGTAGCAATAAGAGGGTATGCGATGCATCAGATAGGTCATATTCCAGAAAAAAAAAATGAGGCTATTGAATAATGTTACCTACCTACAGAAGAAGTTCCTTCTGTAGCATCTTTAAGAGTTCCCTACTAAAATGGAGTTGATCAGTGCATTTTAGGCTGGGCAGCTAACAATAAGATGGACTATTTAAAAAAAAAAAGAAGAGGGATTACAAAAATTTATTGGGTGTAAAGACCCGCAAGGGACAGCAAGCTAATCATGAGGGGAAAGCAAGGGACACAAAGCAAAAACAAGAGACGAAAGGGTCAAGCTGCTAAAAGGGAGATAAACTTCGTATGCTATCATTTTGGTTGGGCTGGCTCTGCTCTGCTACCATACCCATTTCAGTCACTTTGGGTGCATTATTCCCAAACTCTCCCATGTGAGACATTGAAGTTTAAATAATAATAATAATAATAAAACCATATCAAGCCAAGAACTGTGACTTCTGAGCTAAGAAACACCATGTAGAAACAGGTTAACCCAGAAGATGAGCCTTTAGAAAGTTACTTAGAAATTCGATCACCTCAGATCTTTTCTCCCTTGACTATCTTGGCTCCTATATTTTCATTTCCAGTAAGTGTCATGTTTAACTTGGAAATATGACAAATACTAAGAACCTTTACCCCATAATTCACAGTATTATTGGGAGGATTAAATGGGACAGAAAGAGGCAAAAGCTTTGGTGTATTATAAAATGCTAAATGAGGGCATAAGCAGCCCCTCTGGCTCATAGGACGAAAGAGGACAGATGGGATCTCCGAGTTCCGGCCCCTGCAAACATTGCTCACCAATGATTATCATAAAATTTAGACCTTTGAATGCTGAGCATAGCCAACAGCACCTTAAATGTGTCCCCTAAGGATTAAAATCAATGCACACTGAATTGAAAAGAAACACCTAAAAATAGACACTAACACATTTTTTAACAAATGAGCTCTTTCCATAAAACCAGCCTCTATAATGAAATTCTTTTGTTACAAATAAGCATGTACATAGAGATTGAATTTGTATATGACTAGATTATTAGAATCATATTTTATTAGAATTAGGAAAGACTTAGCTCATCTCTAAAGACTGTCCTCTCAACTTCCTCTCCTCCCCCACCTTTCTTACAAGAGGAAAACAGGAATAGTAGGACCCAGACTAAACTGCAGATTTCCTGAATCATGGTTTAAGGACCTTTTTTTAATTATTATTATTTTTTTAGACAGAGGGGAAGGGAGTGAGAAAGAGAGGGAGAGAAACATCAGTGTGCGGTTGCCTGTCTCATACCCCCTACTAGGGACCTGGCCCGCAGCCCAGGCATGTGCCCTGACTGGGGAATTGAACCAGCAACCCTTTGGTTCGCAGGCCAAGGCTCAATCCACTGAGCTACACCAGCTGGGGCAGGGCTCTTTTTTTTAATAAAATAATTTTTAATAAAATATTTCAATCATAAAACAGTAAAATAACAAACACCCAGGTTTTTAAATGTTAATATCACATGCTTAGAATCTTTTTTAAAAAAAGAATTAAAACATTATAAATCAGTACATAATTCCCATTCCTCTATCCCATTCCCCTACCATCTTCTCCAGATAACCACCATATTAAAGTTGTGGTGCATCCTATCCTTCTTGTTCATGTTTGTATACACTTACCAAATAATTACATATCCATGAACCACACCATGTTGCCACAGAAAGAGTTGGTCTTCACAAAAAGGAAGAGCCTCTCACTCTAGTATGCTTACATTCAGTTAAAACCTTTGGGGTTTGGCTGGATATTTCAAAAAGAAACTAGGGCAGAGTTTAAAGTCTTTTAAAATGATTGCCACAGAAGGATCTGGTGAAATGTCTTACTATTTAAAGCGAACAGTAAGTTGGGCAAATATAACAATTTTAATATGACCTTTTAAATCCTTCTCAAGTCAGTGTTTCATACTTGTGAAACCCTGGCTTATAATGGCCTAGTGTGAATGACCTGTCAGCTAACAATAGGGAAAGATGAATGAAGCAATTTCACTAGTAATAATAGTTTGGACTTCTGCTTCAGGGTACCACTCAAATGTTACCACCTTAATGAATGTGTCTTTGATCCCATCAGAATTAATTCCTTCAACAATCATTTATTAAGCACCAAAGCCCTACAGATACAAAAGCAGATCAGACCCAGTTTGTGCCCAGAGCCCAGAAATAAGTACACAACAGAGTTTGATAAATGCTCTAACAGAGATATCCGTGAAGGGGCAGTGGAGTCCAGCTTTTCCTGGAGCAATCAGAGAAGGCTTTCCGGAGGAGGTGATATTTGAACTGTATCTTGAAGATAAGTAGGAGGCCACAAAACACAAGATGGAAGGTCATTCCAAGCAGGGAGAGATTGAATGAGGGTACAAAGGATGGTAAGATTAGCTTCAGAAAGACAACTAAGGATAGACATCAGAGGTAAGTTAGAATACTGATAACAATTCAAGGAAAAGATGACATCACTGCAGGCATGAGGTGGGAAGGGAAGGGTTTTAACAAAATTCGGGAGATAAATTTAGCAGAACTTGATGCTTGCCTGTATGGGAGAAAGAAAGAACATGAGTTGGGAGTGACTTCCATAAGTGTGACAAATGAGTGGGCAGTGAGGCCATTAACTAAAATAGAAAATACCATACAGAAGATACGAGCATTTTGAGTCAACAATGAGGACTCTTCCATGAGGCCTTAAACAGTTTCTTTTTCTAGGCCAGAAATCACCCCTTCCTCTGAGCTCCAGAGTATACTGTATACCTTTTTCATATAAAATTATTTAAATCTGCCATATTTACAAGTAGGCCCCTACCTTAAATTATGGAGAAAATGTACTAGGTCTTGATCGTCTGTGTGTTGCCCTTATCTCAGAGCCTTATATGCAAAAGCCTTCAAAGTTTGTATTCCATCGGGTACTGGAAACTGTCAGTTAACATTTATCAAAACAATGACCAAAAGTTGAGTCAGTGGCTCATATAAAGTATTTGAAGTATTTAGCCCTACAACACCTTTGTTTGTATCTTACTTTTAAACAACCCTGCAAAACAGCTGTATTCATTTTACAGATAAAGTAACAGAAGCCTAGAGTGTCTGAATAACTTTCCTGGGGTCACAAGGTTTGCAAATGGCTAAACCAGGATGTGGGACGCCTTGTTCCTTCACCACACTGCCTGCCAGTTAGGCTGGTTTTACTGTTCCAGTTCTCAGCTGGGCTAGAAAGGGGGCCTTCTGTGGCTCCTGAGGGGGCAGCACCCCCTGGATCAGAAGGAACTGCAAGACGGGACCCACGCCTATCTCAGCGACAGTCTCAAGCGCCCCCCACTCCCAGGAAAGTGCCCATCGTGGGCACACCCACTGCAGACTGCAGAACTGAAAGGTGCCCAAGGGTCCAGAGGTCCCCACTGCGCGGGGAGCTGGCATTTTGCAGCATTAAGCGCACGGGATCACTTGACCTTGACGCTCAAGCGATGTAAGGCACCGCCTGGGGTTCCAACACCGAAGCCTGCGGCAAGGGAGCGCGGCCAGGCAGCGGCCAGGACTCCGAGCCCAGACGCTCGGAGGTTATAAATTTTCAGAAATAAGAGGCAGCGGGAGACGGAAGGGCCGCCTCCTGCCCTTGGGACACCGAAACTCGTCCCGTACCTCCTTCCGCAGTTCCGTGCGGGGGGCCAGCCGGCTTGTTGCGCGCTTTCCGCGGACCGAGACTTAAGCCGCGGTAGTGGGAGTCCCTCTGCCCGCGGGCTGAGGCGGGAACCGGCCTGCCAGAGCCCGAAAGGGTGGAATCGGGGCTGCGGCTGGCCCGCCCTTTACCTCAGACCGGGATTGTAGCCTCCCTCACCACCTGCCTAGGCTCTCGGTCCCACCCCCGACACCTTGGGGCAGGTGAGAGGTGAAACCTGAAGGCGAGCGAGAGCTAGAGGGCAAGGGAACAGCCCTGAGAGCCCGCAGGAGGGACAGAAGGGCGGTCGCTGAGTAGAGATGGCCCGGAGCTGTCCCACGGTGGAGGGGGCGTGTCCCGGCGCGTGCAGAAGGAGGTGCGAAGGGCAAGGGGCGGGGACACCTGCGAAGCCCTGGAGCGCTGATTGGCTGTGCGCTGTGAAGGCTCGAGGAGGGGCGTGTCCTCAGTGAGCCCTCCAGGGGCAGTTGGGTAAAGCGTAGAGGGGAGGGCACATCTGCAGGCTTGGCCCCCTCCTCCTCCTTCTCCTCCCCATGGGGGTAAAGGGCAGACAGTTTGGGTCTGGACGTTGGTGCTTGCGGTCTCCAGCCATGGCAGGGCCTGAATGGCAGTCGTTGGAGCAGTGCTTGGAGAAGCACCTGCCGCCCGCAGACTTGCGGGAGGTGAAACGCATTCTCTACGGCAAGGAGACCAGGTCTGGGGCCTAGAGGCTTGGAGTGGGGGGACTGTACCTTGGGACCAGTGGGCGTGGGTCCGAGGGACCAGGGAGAGTACTTCAGGATCTTAAGAGCTCTAAGGGGGCGGTGATGAAGTCTTGAGAGGGCAAGCAGAGCCCATAAGAAGTCTAGATGTGACTGACGGCTCCAAGGCGCTCAGGAGTTGCACAACGCTGGCCGGATCTTTACAAGGCACTTCTCCCCCAGTTGCCCCGAACCGGAAGGGAAAGGACGGGTGTTTTACTCCCTGAGGCTTTCTCTGTGGCCACCTAACTCTCCTTCCCCACTGCCAGTGATCAGGACTCTCCCCAGATCCTGTACTCTTGGTGTCTGTTCTGGGCAGTGCCTCCAGCCAGAGCCCCCAACATGTCAACTGGTTGTCCAGCCCCGGCCCCTTCTCTTGTAAGTGATTCGGCCTCTGGCTGTCCCTTGGTGGTATGGGCCTGCTGAAACTGGTGGGTCAGAGAACCTTTCCCACTTGGCAAGCCACAGAAGTTAGTTCCTACGCTCAGTGCAAACGTTTTCCCACTCCCAGCCAGTCCTGTGTATCAGTAGGGGCAGTGTACTGCTGGATTCTGGGTGTACAAAGCTGGAAGAGACTTCCCCTTCCAATCTGGTTTCTGTTCAGTCCACTTTTCTCGAAGCAACCAGAAAATGTAAGTCATATCCTATTGTTCTTTTGCTTGAAAGTCTATAAGGGATTTCCATGCCTCTTAGAATGAAATCCAAACTTTGACCCCATGCAGTTTCTGACTAAATGTCCTTCCACTTCCTTGCCAGTTGGTGGGCTCTCTGTCCTTGGCAGTGACCCTAAGACAGGAACCTGATCAACTCACCAGAAACTTGAGGGCATTGATCGGATCAGTGGTTCCCAGCTACTCATGCTGTGGAGTAACTGCAGAGAGGTCACACCTCAAATCCAAAGGTGTTTGCACAGCTAGTGGATGATAAAGGTAGAACAGCTGCCTTTGGGGGTGGGAGTGGTACAGAACTCTGTCAGAAAGGGCCCTTCATACCCAAAGAGAAGTACCAGGACTGGATGACCTTCAAGGCCCCACCAGTGTAATCATGCCAGAAGGCCACTTGCCACCAAACCTGTCAAGGCTCATCACGAGAGAGGCCTCTCAGAGTTGAGGACTCCTAAAAAAGGTGTCAAGTTATCTTAAAGCAAGGCGTGTCTCAGGCTGCCGTTCTAGGGATGAGAGTAGGTTTGTTTTAAGGGTGAAGTGGGCATGTTCTCCTGGGAACGAAAAAGAGAGAGCTTGTGAGCGTCAGGGAGAGGCAACATATGAGTCTTAGAAAAAGGGAAGTACGTTTTCCGCAAAGGTGATTTGGCTCTAGGGGGTGTCGAGGAGAGGTGGAGCCCCGAAAGTGGAGGGGCCTGACCTGCGCTGGTTGCCTCAAGCCTAAGAGCGAGAGTGTCCACAGGGAGTGGAGGGAGGGAGGGATGGAAGCAGCACTCGGCGTAGATGGGGAGGAGATAGCAAGGTTGTGGTGGAATAACGGGGCCAATGGTGGCGGAAAGATCGGAGAGCCGACAGCTGTGGGCAGTGGACGAGGAGAGATGGCCAGAGGCTGGGGGACATCATCCGGGTGATGGTTAGCCAGGCTTGCAAACCTGAGACAAGACCTCACCCCCCTGACATTTTCCTGGTGTGAGACCACAGGCTGAGGACCGCACTACCAGGACCTCTCCCAAAGGGTGGTCCAGCTCCCTGGCCATGGGCCTAAGGGGAAACGGAGCACCCTTCTCCTTGTCCTCCTGTCTGCCTCGTGACTTGTCCTGGGGCTGAGGCCTCCCAGGATGGGGGCCCTCTACCTGAGGGCAGGAGGACCGTGACTGAGGCAATCACCACAAAGGGAGGAGAGGTGTGGGCACTGCTGTTATTTCTAACCCGCTGAAGTGAACGGAACCCTGACTGTAATTGAAAAGCAGGCTGATTGTCAGGGGCGGAACCCATCTCAGGAGCTGTCAAGACTGTCATATCGAAACTGCCTGGCAGGGGGTGGCGACAGGGGCTTGGGCTGACAAGGCTATGATTTTGAAAGAAACATCTTTAAGAAAGTGACTTAAAGTAGGAGGGAAATATTATTATTAGATAATGGCTGTCAGGTTAGTTTTTGATGTGTTCTCTGGGTATTTCATAACCATCTCATCCCTACATGGTAAGGCCTTCCGGGCCAGGGGCCAAGCCTCATGTCCCTGCGGGTTTCACCTGAGTAGTGAGCATGCAACAGGCAACAGGAGGTATTTGCCATTTGATCAACGGTCACGTCAGTGGGAGGCTTTATAAATAATCCATTTGCCTTTGTTAATAAACAATCACAAACCAGGATGAGTACTTGGGCCTTTGGTCTGGACACTCGGGCCCTCACCAAACCTACCTGGCACTGAGCACGGAACCATCCTCCCTCCCCTGGTGGGAGCAGCAGCAGGACAGAAGAGTGGGGATCACTGGAGACTTGTCATCCCTGGCAGTGAAGGGCCACAGGACCCTCTGTCTTGCTATCAGCCCTGGCCTCTCCACCCAGCCATCTCCTGAGCCTGGTTCTCAATAGTCTTCTCTCTTATCCCCCAGGCTCAGCAGAGCCCTCTGATCCTAGTCCGCAGATATTTTTGGAAATCCATTCCCTCACTTCTGTGTTGATTGCTGAGACTTTAATCCCCACCCTGATGTCAGAAACGAAAACGTCAACCCTTGACTGGCTGCCCTGCCACTCTCATCCCCGACCCGGCTGCCTCCTTGGCCAGGCCTGACCACTGCCGCCCAGCTGCTGAAATTTCCCTAGTGACCATCAGGTTAAGCCCACAGTCAATGTGGTATCCATCCCCGGCCATCCTGGCCCTCCGCCTCTTCCAGGCCCCACTCCAAGTCCCCACACATGCGCCCTGGTGTTGCACCGCTCTGCCTGCCTTCTTGCCAGGTCGCAGGACCTCTTTTCCACCCGAGGAATGACTGTGGGGTTTGGGGAATTTTAAATTCAGCACGTCTCATGCAGATCATCTCACCTCTTCTTTCCTGTCCATTTAGAAAGCTTGACCTGCCCAGCAAGGCTTTTGAAGTCGCCTCTGAAGCAGACTTTGAGCTACAGGGATATGCCTTCGAGGCAGCAGAAGAGCAGCTGAGGGGACCTCGGACAGTGCGCGTGGGGCTCGTTCAGAACAGAATTCCCCTGCCTGCGGACGCTCCTGTGGCCAAACAGGTGCGACTGCTTTGGACCATAAATACGTAAACAGGCTGTGGCCTGCTCTGTGTTTTAAACATATCCATAGTCCTCTACTGCCTGCTCGGTCTGGGTTGGCAGGTACATCTAGTGGTTCAATGGTCCCTGAGACACTTCTGCCCTGGCTGCTCCCCTTCCCTCCCTCCCGTGTCTCTGGCTCCTCCTTTTCATCTGGCTCCTACCCTTTCTCTGCCTTCTCACTCCTCCCTGTTCTTTCCACCTACCCCTCTGCTTCCTCGTCTGCGACTGATCCATTGTTCCATTTACCGGCTGGGATGGTGCCCTTTTTTTTTTGGCTGGCTCACACTCTCTCCATGGAACCCTGCCTCTCAGTGTCCTGCCAGCACACACCAGTCAGGACCCATCCACTCGTCTATGTGTTCCTCTGCCCTGTTCCTAAGGGTGGGACTCACGATATCCAGGTGTCTGTCAGCTGATGGTGCCTGCAGGGTTGCAGGAATATGATAGGCATTTGCTTATGACCTTATGATTCATATCAATATGACAACATCTTGGATTTCCTTAAAGAAGCATGTTATCACAGTTGCAGGTGGTTTGTTGTATATACCTCTTCACACCTTTCCTCCAGCTGCTTACACTTTCCAGGCTTTCTCTGCAGAGGTGTCCTCCAGATATAGCATGCTCGAGAATTCTCAGGGATTCTTGAAAATCCTAAGGTCAGTTGGATTCCAGGTTGAGTTCCGCATTGTCTTTAACATCAGCCTTTCCTCTGCTTTTGTTGGACTAAAAGATTTCTGGTTTTCAGATTAGTTGATGGTGAATGTGTCTCCTTGACCATCTCACATTGTCAGATCATCAAGGGCAGTGGTGCTGTTCTCACCCCCGCAGCACCCAGAAGCACGCTTGGCACACTGTCAGCCCCCTGCAAACATCCGTGGAGCCCTGGCGCGCGCAGCCTCGCAGGGGAGAGACAGAACATTGTAAAGAGCTCGTGCCCTCTGGGTGTTCGGCCTGGTTCGCCTGATTTTTCTTTGAACAAACACTTCTGAATGTCTCCTGGGAGCCAGCCAGCCGTTGTGCTGAAGACACAAGAGAAGATGAGGGCACTTTCCCATTGCCACTAAGGAGCTCCTGGGGTCATGGGAGTGACAGACAGTGGAGGAAATGTGACAGCACAATGGGAACAGCTCCGCAGTAGGGGCACACGTAGGCTGGGAGTGCGGAGAAACCTCCTGGGAAAGCCTCCTCTCTGTGAGTGATACGTGGCACGGATAACACATCCAGGAAGGGCTGGGTGGCAGAAGGAAGCACATCCCTGGCCAAGGGCACAGCTGAGGAAGGCAAGTCATTCAAGGATAAGATACACACAGGAAAACAGAAGTGGCAGGACAGGCACCCCTGAAGCCTTGAAGGCAGGACGGTGGAAAATGGGCTGTGTCCTGAAGCAAGGAAACGGTTAACCCAGGGGATGGCCCTGGTGTGTGGTAGGCCCACTGGGTGTGGGCCCTCCTGCAGTAACCAGCATCCTCATAGCAATACATCTTCTTAGCAATCCCACAAGGCAGGCAGTGTTCTCCCTGCTCTCCAGTCAAGGAAACTGAGGCTCAGAAAGGCAGTATCGAGGGTGTGGGGGACCCCAGAGCTTCTGCAGCTCCCCTTTTCATGCAGAGTTTAGACTTGATGATAGGATGAGGTAGTAGAACCGCACCCCCACTCCATCCTCTGGCAGCTGACTGGGTAGGGGGTTGTTTTTCCATGTGTGCTGAGATGAGTTCTAAAATGGCTTTGCCCAATAAGACATAACGCATTCTAATCCTTGATTTTTAAATCGCCAGGTCTCTGCCCTTCACAGACGCATAGAGGTCATCGTAGAGGCGGCTGCAATGTGCAAAGTCAATATCATCTGTTTCCAGGAAGCGTGGAGTAAGTCTCTCCTGGGGGCTGTCTCTGCGGCCCTCAGACAGTACTGCGCCATCTCCATGTTGACGAGAGTGCCTGCTACCCAAGCTTTTAAAAAAACTCCTTTCTTTTCTCATCCAGAGAAAGTTTCTTTGTTAACAACACCAGAAACCCGGGAATCCCAGCCTCCCTCCCTCTCATACGCCCCAGTCTGTCATCTGGCCCTATCAGTTCTTCCTCCCACATCGTTCTGAATCCATTTTTACTTCTTCCCCCCCACCTCCTTACTGCTGCCCTGGTCCAAGGCACCAAGGCACCATGACTTGTAATCCAGCTGGCCTCCTTGTGCGTCCACTCAGGCCCCTTCTCACTGGCTCTCCATACTGTCTAGAAAAAGATCTTTTCAAAACGTGACTCTGCATGGCGTAGTCTGTTTCTTCCCTCACCTCTGCGAGGCTCCGCCCTGACCTTACTGATCTTCCACTCTCCTAAGGCACCCCTCCTTCCTCCCAGGCCGTCACACCAGCTGTTCCTTTCTCTTGCCCCCTTAACCCTGCTCGACCTTCACCTCTCAGCTCAGAGCCCGCCTCCCTCCCTAAAGTCGTGTCCCTGGTGTATACTCATGGTACCATGGACCTTTTCTTTATTTCGTTTTTACTTTTATCAAAGTGATACATGCTTATAGTGTAGAGACAAGTGGGTCTACAAAGTTTGTTACCAAAAAAATAGCTCTCCTTTTCCTCAGAGGCATCTACTTTCAACTCTTTGCTGGTCCCTTTGGAATTTACCTTCGTTTATGTTGCTGCTCCCTAATTTTTCAGTTTTGTGTTATCTATTGACTTCTCACTATGGAAGAAGACAGGATTAGTCATTTCCCTCCTTCTGCCCCTCGACACACATGGACCTTCCTAGTCTATCGCCCTTCTATTCTCTGCCAAGCCCTTTTGTAAACCTGGATTTCTTTCCCTGGACAGCTTTCTGTTTTCGCTGGAGTTTGCTTTGTTTTCCGCATGCTTCCCACAAATTCTACCCCAACTTTCTGCCAGTTTTCTAAATCCCCTTAAGAGGTTTAGGCGCATGAAGCAGCCTTGTGGTTTCATCTCCTCAAAGGAATGTGTCCCACATACTCCTAACTGCTCAGATCTGAACTAGTGGTACCCTCTGCTGGCTGCACTCATGCCTTCCTGGGATTTCCCATGACGTCATCCTGGGGAGTCCCTTTGCCTTGTTCTTGCGTTGTCCCATCCCACATCTTCCTCTGTCTTGGTGTACTCCCTCATTTAGGTTCAGTGCAGTCGACCCTTGAATAACATGGGTTAGAAGTGTGCGGGTTCATTTATACCTGGAGTTTTTTCATCTTGTAAACAGACAACCTAACCTTACAGTATCGATACATACAGTATATTTTCTCTTCCTTCTCTTTTCTTAATAATATTTTCTTTTCTCCAGCCTACTTTATTTTAAAAATACAGTATATAATATATATAATGTACAAAGTATGTGTTAACCGACTGTTTATGTTATCAGTTAGGCTTCTGGCCCACAATAGGCTATTGTTTTGTTAATAGTTAAGTTTTGGGGAAGTCAAAAGTTAAACACAGATTTTCAACTGCTCGAGGGGTTGGTGCCCCTAACCCCTGTGTTTTCAGGGTCAACTAATAGTTCCCTGAGAAAGAACACATAGGAGATAACCTTTTGGGGACCTTGCATATCTGAAAATATGTTCCTCCTACAACTTAGTTGATAGTTTGGTAGGGTATAGAACTCTAGGTTAGAAATAATTTTCCTTCAGAAATTTAAATACCTTGCTTCATTGTCCTATGGCTTCAGGTGTTTTTCTCTGGAAGGTTCTCTAGGAGATTCTCTTTTTCTCTAATACTTCGAAATTTCATCTGATGTGCCATTGTGTGTATCTGTTTTAATCTATTGTTCTCAGCACTCCATGGGTTCTTTCAGTCTAGAAATTTGTGTCCTTCAAATCTAGGAAATTTTCTTATGTTGTTTTATTAGTGATTTTCTTCCTTCTTTTTTTCTCTCCTTTCTTCTTGATATCCTACTATTAGGATGTTGAAACTTGGGCTAAATTTCTAATTTTTTAAATGTATTTCCTTCTATTTTCATCTCTTAGTCTTTTCTCAGTTTTCTGGTAAATTTTATCTAATTTGTCATTCAGGCTTCTATTCAGTCTTTGCTTTCTGCTCTCATATTTTGAACTTATTAAAGTTCTTTTGGCCTGAAAATTCCTGTTTTTATCACATCCTTTTTATTTTATAGTTGCAATACCTTATCTCTGAAAATATTAAGTAATATTTTTTCTCTCTGCATAGTTTCTACTCACTCCAATTGGTCTTTTTCTCCCAGTTGATTATATTTTAAGAATTGGGGATTAAAAAGCTGGTTGCAATCTCTGAATTTGTGGGAGGGCTTCCCCCTCTGAGCTTCATGATAGGATGACCCAGTTTAGCTAGTTGTTATGTAATCCCCCATGGTACTGTCTTTGGGTCATTTTTTTCAGACTGGTTAGATTCTCCAGAGAAGATTATTCTAATCTCCTGCCAAGAAGAGAGAGAGAACAGGGACCGAGAATGCCGCTGTTTATTTAACTGCTCTGTTTCAGACACTACTTGCCTTTATTTGTCCTGGTTTTCCCAAGGCCAGAGACGCTCTGTTTAACTTCTCTGAAGAATGAGCCTGTAGCCTTCTGCTGGGACAGGAGGGGCACATCCCAGCCTCTTACAGTCAGGGAGGGATCTGGTCTTCTAACTGCTTCCTAAACAGACTTGCAACCAGTCCTTCTCGTTTGTCACCCCTTCCTGCTTCCCTGCCTTCGGAGCTGTGCAGCACCTCTGGCTCCTGAGCTCTCGAGGGGTCTGTGGTGAAGAGCGGGGTGCTTCCCGGCCGCCTCCACTGCTGGGCGGGACTCAGTCTTCCCAGCCCTCCCAGGCAGCCACACATCCCGTGGCTCTCCAACATCCTGCATGTTGTTACCGTTCTTCCTCTCTCAGTGCCCAATCCATGGTGGTTTTTTCCTTTACATTAAAATCCCTTTACTGACGTGTTGGTGGGGTTTCAGGAAAGAGCAAAGGTGCAAGTCCAGTCTGCCATCCGTACCCAGAAATTTATCTCATTCGTTACATGTCCCTTTTTATTTGTCTGCCTTTTCCATTAGACTAGACTGTAAGCTTCGTGAAGCAAGTCTGGGTATTTTTCATTTATTTTCCTCATCCTAATCTCCACCCCTATTTTTTAACATTAAAAATTTTAATTGTGCTGACTGGTGTGGCTCGGTAAATTGAGTGCCGGTCTGCAAACAGAAAAGTTGGCTGTTTGATTCCTGGTCAGGGCACGTGCCTGGGCTGTGTGCCAGGTCCCCGGTTTGGGGCGTACGAGAGGCAACCAATCGATGTATCTCTTGCACATTGATGTTTCTCTCCCTTTCTTTCTCCCTCCCTTCCCCTCTCTCTAAAAATAAATAAATAAAATCCTTAAGAAAATATTAATTGTAATAAAATATACATAACATAAAATTTATTACTTTAACCATTGGTAAGTATCTGATTCAGTGACATTAAATACATTAACAAAGTTGTATAAACATCACCACAATCTATACCCAAAACTTCATCATCTCCAACAAAAACTCTCTACTCATCTAACAGAAACTCTACCTCATCCCTAATGCCCGATAACCTTTATTCTGTTTTCTCTACCTATGAATTTGACTACTCTAGGTACCTCACATAAGTGGATGCATATAGTATTTGTTCCTTTGTGTCTGGCTTGTTTCACTTAATGTAATGTTTTTAAGGCCCATCCATGCAATTGCCTGTATCAGAATTTCATTCCTTTTTACGGATGCATAATATTTTATTGTGTGGTATACCACATTTTATTTGTTCATTCCCCCACCCTGCTTTATCTTTGGTGGCTTGAACAATCCTTGGTAGATGACAGACACTAAAAAATATTGATTGGATGGTTTAACCAGCTTCTTTGCTTTTTTGGATGTGGACGACTCCCGCTCGTCCATCAAGGCCTAGCACAGACACCTCCTCCTTTCAGGGGCCCTGGGGACTCCCCTACGTAGAACCGAGCATTCTGTGGTTTCATGTAGCCATGCCGGATTATAATTTAGTTCCTCTATCTAGGCTTGCCGCTCCTGCAGGCAAGGCCAGGTCTGGGTTTACAGCCTGACTCTGGGAATGTTGGTTCAATGAATGGGGAACCCCCTTCCCCTCTAATTTGAAACCATTGTTGAGATTTATCAGCCAGACTCCCCCATCCTCCGTTCCACATCCTTTTTTTAAAGTTTGTTTATTTTTAAAAATGTTTTATTTATTTATTTTCAGAAAGAGAGGAAGGGAGGGAGAAAAAGAGGAAGAGAAACATTGATGTGCAAGAGAAACATCAGTTGGTTGCCTCTTACACGCCCCCAGTAGGGAACCTGGCCTGCAACCCAGGCATGTGCCCTGACTGGGAATCGAACCAGAGACCCCTTGGACTCGCAGGCTGGTGCTCAATCCACTGAGCCACACCAGCCAGGTCTGAAAGTTTGTTTACATTACAGTAATTGTGTAAACAGGAACAGAAGCCATTAAAATGGAAATGGAGAAATTTGGAGAGTTTATCAATCTGAAATGAAATCAGAAAGAGAGGTTTTATTCTCTTGAGGCGTTTGAGTCTCTCCTAATGCCCTGAAAGCTGAGAATGAATGGTCATTAAGGATCATTTTGGTTATCAACAGCTCTTTTGCTGGCTTCCTTAAAACAGCTCATCTCCCTTCACTAACAGGAGCCTGGGGAGTCTTGAGCCTGGTGCCAGCGCCCCCCCGGGGCTGTTGCTGGCAGAGCCTGGTGCCCACTTAGGTACCTCCCTGGGCCATCACCCCTGGCAGCTGAGATGCTGGTGGTGCCACTGGTGGTCTCTTTACACTGACACCACTTTAGTTCTGAGCTTCCTGGGACAGGAAGAAATTGGGAGGTGATGATTCTCTTCCTTCTCTGTGAAGTGAGGAGAGTCACACCTACTTCGCAGGGGTATCTGGGACAAGCTGCCTGTTATCAGGCTGGGCACATGGCCCGTGTTTGGAAAAAATTGGCTACAATTATTACCCCTAAACGGGTGATAAAGCACTTGCCAGTCACATCACAGAGCTTCCTGTAAACCCTCCCCTTAGGGTGAGCAGAACACCAGCAAGCATCTGGAAACTTCTGTTAGGCTAATCTCCCTGAAATAAATGAACTTGAGTGATTAGGAGGGGGAAGATCAAAAGAATATATGGAATTGGTCCAAACACAGAATTTAATTCTCCAAGAAGAAAAAAGACAAACAGCTTGGCAGGAAATGGGCAAAGGGCACGGACAAGATGGCCTAGAGGATGAATCCAGAAGGCCAGCGGCCACATGGCAAGTTTAGTGCCATTAGACTGGAGGGCACTGAAGAGTGTGGCCGAGGCTGTGAAGTGGTGGAACCTACACAGCCAAAGGTCCCCGGTGTCCACCCCCATCACAGTCCCTATCCTCTCCCGCACAGGAAACTACCACTTTGAGCCCACTATGCGTAGTGTTCTTCGAACTATTACTACATATCTGGAAAAAAAAAAAAAAGCAAACAAAAATCAATGAGTTTAATGAAATTTGCTATTGAATTAGCCCCCTGGTGGTATCTAGCCTGAGATCATAGAAATGCAGTCACACACCACATAATGACGTCTCTGACAATGACGGACCGCGTACAGACAGTGGTCGCATCAGATTGTCATAGAGCCGAAAAGCTCCTATCGCCTAATGACGTGACATCATCGTCCACCTCATTATTCTCATACCTGTGACGATTGATGCTGGTGCAAACAAACCTGTACTGCCAGTCTCACAAAAGTGTCACACACACCATATGTACAGCATCTAATACTTGGTAATGGTAATAAATGACTGTGTTTCTGGTTTACATATATTCCGTCCTATACTTTTATCGTTATGTTAGAGTGTACTCTTTCTACTTATGAAAAGAAAGTTGGCTGTCAGACGCAATGCCGTGTTGCTGCAGCAATAGCCCCATGCGCTTCGTGTTACCGTGCCTTTTGATTGCATCGTTTTCTCATGCGCTTGATTTAATCTCACGTTGGCTTTGTACGGTCACGGGCTGTACAGGTTTGTAGCCTCAGAGCAATAGGCTGCACCATATAACCTAGGGGTGCAGTGGGCTACCCACTCTATTATGTTTACGCAACAACAAAGTCACCTGAGGATGCGTTTCTCAGCATGTGTCCCCATCATTAAGTGGCACATGACAGTAATACATTTATCCTTGGGCAGCTCAGCCCATCTGGTGGTTCCCAGATTTCCCCTGGGGTCATTAAGTGAGTGGATTTTCTTGTTCCTGAAGAAGCACCCCCCCCCCGTCCCTAGAGAAAAGCATTCCTTTGGTGATGTTCCACAGGTCCCAGCGTCATCGTTGGTGGCCCTCTGATACTGCCCCCAGGAGTCTTCACTGTGCTCTTACCAACCTGCAGGTTGGACAGAAGCTTGGGATCTGCTGATTGGGAACAGTTTAAGGCCATACCTTTTACAAAATTTTATAAATACATATACATATATGTATAGGTACATATATAATGGTAAAATAGACATAATATTTACTATTTTAGCTATTTTTAAGTTTACAGTTCTGTAACACTAAGTGTGTTTTCACTGCTACCCAACCAACACCAGCCATCTTCGGAACTTTTTCATCTGCCCAAACTGCAACAATGTCCCCATTAAACAGTGCCCATTCTCCCCTCCCTCCAGTCCCTGGCAGCCAGTGTTCTAATTTCTGTCTCTGTGAGTTTGCCGACTCTAGGCACCTCACATAAGTGGAATCATAGAGCATTTGTCCTTTTGTGACTGTCTTCTTTCACTTAGTGTAATATCCTCAGGGTTCACCCATGCTGTAACAAGTGTCAGAATTTCCTCCCTTTTTAAGGTTGAATAATATTCCATTGTATGTATACGCCACATTTTGTTATCTGTTCATCCATCAGTGGACACTTGGGTTGCTTCCATCTTTCAGCTTTTGTGAATAATGCTGCTATGACATTGGGTGTGCAAATATCTGTTCAAGTCTGTGCTGCAGTTGTTTTTAAGACTATAAGTGAGGGCCCTGGCCAGGTGGTTCTGTCGGTTGGAGTGTCACCCTGTACACCAAAATATTGCAGGTTTGATCCCCGGTCGGGGTGCATAGGGGAGGCAACTGATTGATGTTTCCTTCTCACATCAATGTTTCTCTCTTTCTCCCTCCCTCTCTCTCTAAAATCAATAAACATATCCTCGGGTGAGGATTAAAAAAATAATAGCAACAATTCTATTTTTTTTAAAAAGACTATAGGTAAGGCCTTTGGCCTAGCTCCTTATTTTGCCATGAAGCCCAAAAGCCTAGGACCTGTCCTTTGTTCACAGCCAGGGATGGGACTTGGAAGCCCGTTTAAGGCACTCGGCGGCGGCAGCATGCGCTCTTGCGGGGACCCTCTGTTGCCAGGCCGAGGAGCACCCCGCAGAGGCCGTGAGCATTGGGTATGATCCTGACGTTTCTCCTCTTCACAGCTATGCCCTTTGCTTTCTGCACGAGAGAGAAGCTTCCTTGGACCGAATTTGCCGAGTCAGCAGAGGACGGGCCCACCACCAGATTCTGTCAGAAGGTAGGACAGTAAACTGCCCCTCTGGCAGAGCCTGCCAGACGCGTGCAGGTCACAGAGCGAGGCCACCGCTGCTGGGTGTGGCCTGTCACCGTGGAAAATGCACCTGCTTGGTGCTTGTTTTTGCAGATAAGATGAGATAAGACTATTTACTGCCCTTTTCAGTGTGCTTTAACTTAAAATCGTAGCGCTTCAGAACCAGAGGGACCCTTAATGGCTCTTTTCAGGAAAAAAAAACAGGAAGTTTGGAGCTACAGCCAGGAAAGTGTGGCCTGGGTGACCCCACAGTAGGTTCTGTACCGGCGAGGGGCAGAGCTGGCGCTCAGGGACCGGGGGCCAAGCCAGTTCCTTGTACAGGATTCTGCCACCTGCTTGCCATTTGCCCAGCTTATATAAGCTGCTCTGCGTGGCCTGTCTTCATCCGTGTGGAAATTGGTTTTCATTTTTCTTTATTAAAACCTCATAATACGCGTTGCATGATCTCATTGATATGAAATGTCCAGAATAAGCAAATGCGTAGAGGCAGAAAGCAGATTAGTGGTGGCCACAGGCTGAACGGGGAGAGGGGCTGGGGAGTGACTGCTAATGAGCCTGGGTTTCCATTCGGGGTGATGAAAATGTTCCAAAATTGGATTGTGGTGATGGGTGCACAACTCTGTGAATGTACCAAAGATCACTGAGTGCCATATTTTAAAAGAATGAATTTTATGCTCTGTGAATTATATCTTAATAAAACTGTTATCAAAAAAACCCTTAACATTCAAAGAGGTTACAAAGAGTAAACTTATCTTTATTCTCACCTCAAACGGAAGAACTCCTTTCATTTCTCCATATCCCATTTCAGATTTTTATAGGTATATTTAGGGGTTTTCTGAGCAGAACTGTAATCATGGTGATTCTTTAATACTTAGCTGTGATTCCAAGCATCAGTGTCCTCGGGCTATGGGGGGAACATCTCCCACCCACCAGGTTGATGATTCCGTGCTATGGAAGAGAATAGGAAGGGGGCTGGGTAGGTGGCGATTGCAGATTACGTGCCTGAGCCAGGGTTGAGGAAGAGAAAAGGAAGCGTAGGGATGA
The DNA here is from genome assembly GCA_004026545.1 of Mormoops blainvillei. Lineage (NCBI taxonomy): Eukaryota > Metazoa > Chordata > Mammalia > Chiroptera > Mormoopidae > Mormoops > Mormoops blainvillei. The sequence continues at coordinate 35,377 of PVJD01001353.1, read as the reverse complement.
GAAATGGTACCAGGGGATATCTGTCTGTATCAAGAGGGGCCCGGGGACTGATGGCCGCTGCTCTATGCCTTCCACCCGTGTACCTTTCCTTCTCTCCTGCCATCAGGCCAGAGGTAATGACAGGCTAGTTAGATGTGAGGACAAATGGCTGGCTTGGGGCTGTTCACCCTGCTGGTCATCAGGTCCTGATGCTCTAATTTATGACAAAAGGAATTCAGTGTCATAGAGCTTATTTGTGTGTGTGTGTGAGATTATTCTTTTATTTCTTTTTTTATTGTGTTAAAAAACAGATAATATAAAATGTCCCATCTTAATCATGTTTAAGTATACGGTTCAATATATACATTCACTCTGTTGTGAAACAAGTCTCTAGAACTTTTTTACATAGTAAATCTGAAACTCTATACCCATGAAACAACTTGCCTCCTCCCCCAGCCACTGGTAACCGAGGTTTTACTTTCTGTTCCTGAGTTTGACTGCATTAGACACTTCACATAAGCAGACTCATACAATGCCTACGCGTCCTTTTGTGACTGACTTATTTCACTTAACATAATGTCCTCAAAGCTCAGCCATATCAAGGAGGACATTTATGTGACAGGATTCCTTTCCGCTTTAAAACCGAATGATATTCCATTGCGTGGATGTACTACATTTGTTTATCCATTCACCCAGAGGTAGACACTTGGGTTGGTTCCACCTTTTGGCCATTGTGAATAATGTTGCTATGAGCAGTGGTGTGCAAATACTTCTTCAAGACTCAATTCTTTGGGTATATGCCCAGAAGTGAAATTGCTGGATCATCTGGTAATTCTATTTTTAACTTTTGAGGAACCACCATACTCTTTCTGCAGGAGCTACACCATTTTACTTTCCCACCAGGATGCACAAGGACAGTGATTATTCGTATTTCTCTGAGCTTGGGCATCAGGAAAACATGGGCATTTTGTTTTCCAAACAACGAGTGATGGCTCTGAACCAAGGCTAGTTATTTAGAAGAACCATGGAATTCTTCAATAAAAATCTATGGCAGTTGATTTGAAAGTAGGACTCTGCTACATTTACTATTTTTCCAGCTGGCAAAGAAGCATGACATGGTGATAGTATCCCCCATCCTGGAACGAGACGGCCCGCATGGGGACGTTTTGTGGAACACAGCTGTAGTGATCTCCAATTCTGGGACAGTCCTGGGCAAGACCAGGAAAAACCACATCCCCAGAGTGGGCGACTTCAATGAGGTAAGCTGCCCCTCAGAGGACCGGCCCGGCTGGCTCACCTTGCCATGCATAGATCTCAGGGGGGTTTTCTGTTGGGGAAGTTCTCTGTCAGATCATGTCACATCAGATGACGCTGCCACGCAGCGTGGCTGCAGGGCTCAGGGGCCTCCCGCATTGTCCTGTATCTCATGAGATGATAGGATTCAGGGAGGACCCCTGGAAGAGTCCAAAACACCTTTAGCACAGAGGTTTTTTGTTTTTTGTTTTTTAAATATTACCTGACTTGGCTTCCTGAAATTCTTCTGTGAAGTAAGTAGCATATAAATCAAACCGAAATAAATCATGCGCAAATGTGAAGGAATTCCTGCAGCCCCTTACAGGCTCCTTGCCAAGCCTAGTCCTCGTTTACAGGGTGGGGGTCCTTGTCTGTGGCCCATGTGGGGTCTGAGTCAGCCATTTTCATGTGCTGGGTGTCATTGGGTGAATGTGGGCATCTGTGCACAGGTGTCAGGCGGGGCTTTGTGCCATGATCAGGGTCTAAGTCAGGGGAGCTGTTTTGATAGGTTAATGCCAATTCTTGGGTTGGTAGGTTGGAGAGGGGTGGACATTTGAAGGAGGGAAATGAACCCCACCTAATACCTAAGATACAAAAATCTGAATAATTGCTCAGGGTGTGATGCCCCCAACCCGTCTTTTTGCTCCGTGACTGGGGGTTCCAGCCACACTCAGCTGGTCAGGCAGATGAGAAAGGATCTGGAGAGTTAGCTGAGGTTCCCTGTGGAGAGAAAGGACAACACAGTGTTTCTCAGTAACAGCTGGATGCAGGGCAGGAAGACGTACCCCTCACCTGTTTACCCTGGGATTAATCTTTAGCTCTCTGGAGATAGTGAAGGGCTTGTCTCAGCGCACCAGGATCTGCTTCGGTGTCCACCGCGCATGCACACCCTCATTGCTGCCTGACCCTGGTGAATTCTGAAACTAATGGGAGGAAGAAGCAAAATGCTCCGGGGACAGACCTGTTTAGGACCCCAACCTGCCCTCTACCCTACCCCCAGTGCCATCCATGACAGCGTCCGTGGGGGCAGCTGGGAGGGGGGAATGGCTGGACTGTTTCCCACCTGTCTGCCCTGTAGGGACCTCCTCAGCCTGGGCGGATATCCAGGGACTTCGTGGAGAAGAGCACACCTCTGGGTGTGAGTTCTAGTGTCAGACTGGCTTCCATGAGCCAGCAAGTTTCACGCCCCCTCAGGCCCTGGTATTCTTCCCTGGCAGGCAAGGGCTGCTCCTGACGAGCTTCTGGTCTGCTCAGCTCTGACATTCTTTATGGGAACATGTGACCGGTGAGGACATTGACCAGTCGTGTTAACACTGACCAAACCTCAGCCTGTAGTTGCACCGTGCATGACTGAAACCTAGCCAAAGTTTATCCTTGAAATACTGTGGGGAAGTTGCTTTGTTTTTTGTTTGTTGTTGTTGTTGTTTTTACATATCACAAAAGAAATTTTGGGTAAATGCCTAAGCCACGGTAATTTCCCCTTGGGTTGGCTTGTCGTCTGGGGTTTCTCTGTGTTTCTCTATTTTTGGTTTGTTTTGGAGCATACTGGAATTTTGAACTTAAAGCAGAGTCACACCCAAGAGTGTGTCACTTTTGGAGTACTGGCGATAGACACTTCGCTGTTCTCTGCCAAGTCTGAGGAGAGGGAAATCTTCAGGAGCTCAGGGGCTCCCACACTCGGCCCTTTCTTTTCCAGTCGACTTACTACATGGAGGGAAACCTGGGCCACCCCGTGTTCCAGACGCAGTTCGGGAGGATAGCGGTGAACATTTGCTACGGGCGGCACCACCCCCTCAACTGGCTCATGTACAGTGTCAACGGGGCTGAGATCATCTTCAACCCCTCGGCCACCATCGGCGCACTCAGGTTCCTGAACATTTGGGGTTTGGGAGGGTTCCTGGAGGTGGGTTTGGTAACAGGCAGGTGCAGCCACCAGGACGTCTAACAAGTCTGAGCCCTGGGATTTTGTGTTGTATAGTTAACCAACTGTTCTGTTAAAAAAAAAAAAAAAAAAGTTAACTACAATCCCCCCAAAGAGCTTCTCTGCTTCTGAAATACTATCCTTCGCTACGATCCTGAGCCATGGGATGATAATAATCCCTCCACACAGCCCCATCATTGTCAGGATTCAAAAAAACGTCCACAGTGCCAGAACAAAGTGTCTGGCCAGCATTAGCTCCCCTCCTGTCACAGCCACTGTGCTCCTGGGGGCGGGGAGGTGGGGTGGGGACCGCCTATTCCTAGGCCTCATGTCTGTGACAGCCAGTGCACAGAGGGCAGACACCTGAACAAAAGGAGCAAATGAGGGAGTCAGAGCTGAGAGGGTCCTTAACAGACCGGTCAAGTGGCTCTGAAACTTGTTTTTAACCAGCGAAGTGTTTTCTTCTTAAAACACCTAACACGTGTTCAGGTGTCAGCTTAATATCAAAACGGATGAAAGTGTTCTGATCAAGGCAGTGGGGCTGGCTTTGGCAGCCCCCATCCCCCTGGCTCCGGGGCAGGACCCCCAGGGCTCCCGTCATTTAGTAATGACAGGCGAGCTAAGCTTGCCCGCAGTTCTGCCACTGGCTCTCTTCCCCAATGGCTGAGTGGGTGGTTTCCAGGTTGCACCATTGACAAGTACCAGAGCTCTAACAATTTGTGTGCGAGTATCTTTCTCCCCAACTCACTTCCTCTAGAGCAGGACACCTGGGCCAGGAGGGGCAGGCTTGTACTCTCTGTTGTCCTGGTTGCCAGTGTCCCAACAGGGTGAGGGCTGGAGGAAGGTGCCGTTGCTCCCTCGGCGGGGGCAGCTAGGGGAGTTCTGGCCGTCAGCTTTGAGGCCTGGTGGCCCGCACTATTACTCTTGTCCTCACTTCACTAAATTTCAGTTGAATTTCTTTTAAATGTCAGATGTGACATTTACTTTTTTTTTTTTTTAAGCACGGTGTCCCTTTTTCAACAGTGACCTCCCCTCAGCATTCTGATTTGCACAGCAGGTCCCTTCCAGAGACAGAACCCAAGCCCTGTCTGCTACCACAGGTTCACTGCCCCTGAAGGCTTTGTCTGTGTCCAGGAGGGGAGCTGTGGGGTAGAAGAGCCATCACATCTTGGATCTCCCCTCAGAGAACCTCCCCAGAGCCACATGGCAACTTAGTCACTAGCATAGCATCTGCTGGCCATTGTGACCCAGGGTGGTTACTGGCCCTCTAGCCACCAGGCCTGAGAAGACCCTCCCGGCCACCGCCTAGAGCAGCCCCTCCTGCCGACCATGTGTAAGGCATTCACCAGCTCTGTCTCCACGCTGGGCCCTGAACCAGCACTCTGAGTGCCTGGGCTGGCGCTTGGGCTGAGGAAGGCACAGCTGTGGCCTCAGACTCACAGGGCCAACCCCTTGACCCTGCTCTCGTTCATTAGCCCAAATTCAGCAAACAGAAACACCCTGGCGTAACATATGCATAACTGCTTATGTCCTCCGCGACCTATTAGGCCTATTAAAAATTATGAATTTTCCTTCCTCAGCCCATAGTTGGCTAACTCATGCCTATCACGGGTGTGGTGAGGTTGGTAGTTAAAACGCTAACAGGTATTTTAGAAAGCAGTATGTTTCGTGAGCTACTAAAATGTTTACACCTTTTGATCAGATCATTATACTCCTAGAACTTTACCTAAAAAGTATCTAAAAGAGGAGTAAAAGATTTTACACCTGAAGATGTTTCTGGAAGCTCTGTTTATTTTTTAAATTTATTTTATCTTTAGACAGAGGGGAAGGGAAGGAGAAAGAGGGAGAAAAACATCAATGTGTGGTTGCCACTCGCACTCCCCCTACTGGGGACCTGGCCCGCAACCCAAGCATGTGCCCTGACTGGGGAATCGAACCAGTGACCCTTTGGTTCACAGACCAACGCTCAATCCACTGAGCTACACCAGCCGGGGCTGGAAGCTCTATTTCTAATAAGAGAAAAGCTGGAAGGGAGAGCAGTGTCAGGGTTAGGTAAGTTTCAGCCTGTCTGTTCCAGGGGTTATTGTATAGCCACTAAAAAGAGTCCTTATGAAGATAATGCAACAGCACGACAAAGCCTATGAACAAAAATGATGTATGCTGGCTGTGGTCAGAGCTCTGCAAATACTTTCCTGCCAAGGATGGTCATGGAATGTGGAAAAATTATAACAGATATTTTATTAGGATGGCAGAATTCTTTATCATTTTCTTGAAATGATGAAGGATGTTTATGAAATTGATGGTGAGTGTTTTTAAGTACAATGCTGGGTGAATTCCCTCCAGCTGTACATAAGCATCATCTCCTGGCTTCCAGAACCATCCATCCCCATGCACTATGAGAGATCTCTGACATCTCTCCCCACCCCATACACTATGGGTTGGCAGGGTGTCCTCACCCATTTTGGGATCTCACAGTTCTTGAGCACACAGTAGAGTTGAAGTGCTTTTTGATGAACTGAGTCATCCCGACAATCACATGCAGCCTGTGTGGTCAAAGATTTCTGCCCCATATTGCGTTAATCAGAAAGCTGCTGTCCCATCCCCTCACTGCATTTTGTCTCCCCCCTCTGATTATTTTTAGGGGTTTGTGTAGCCGTACTGGGAATACAGCAGATGCCCCCGTATCCCACTGGGCTCTCTATGATTCCTGCACGTGCTGGGCTCTCACGAACCCCCAGTTTCCTTTCCCTCACTTGTTTTGAGAGTCTAAGTTTATTGCCAGCTGTGGGTTTGAGTCCTACGCAACACATCCTCCCTAGAGAATTGCAAGAAAGATGTTTTATGGCACTTGCCTTGCAACTGTCTATTTAATTCCTGAAAATGTCATTTACGGGTGTGTTTCTGTAAAAATCCTTTCTTAAAAGTTTTGTCAGTTTGGCTTAGCAGCTGGGGGAAAAAAGCAGCAAATGAGTCCCCTCAATCAAGCCTGTGATTTTTTTTTTCCAGACTCATGAATTCTCCTGAGAATTAGGCTTGTGACAAGCATCCACCCCCTCCACCTACTCCCTTGTTTAAACCAGGTGCATGCTGACAGGAAGGAAGATTCCAGGACATTTTGCTCCCAGTCACTCCATGTTTCCAAGTGGGCATTATGGCTGTCGATTCAGAATCTTTTCTTTTTAAATATCTTATCTATTTATTTTTAGAGAGAGGGGAAGGGAGGGAGAAAGAGAGGGAGAGAAACATTAATGTGAGAGAGACACAGCTATTGGTGGTCTCTTATGTGCACCCTGACCCGGGACGGAACCCACAACCCAGGCATGTGCCCTGACCGGGAATCAAACCGGTGACCTTTTGCTTTGTGGGATGACGCCCAACCAACTGAGCCACGCCAGCCAGTGGTCAGTCCAGAATCTTAACGATGTTGTTCCTCAGACAAGAGATAATTAGCGACCAACCAGAAGGCCCACTGAATTCCATGGCACATTTTAGTTGGTGGTCTGGAGAAGAACAGGGTCTCTGGCTGCGGCCAGGCCTCCCGTCATGTCTTCCCCTGTGCAGGCGCCAGACTGAGGAAAGGCCACAGCTCAGCAGCGCCTGGAGGCTGCCGCCTTCCTGGGCCACTGAGAGAGCCAGTTTGCCCCTACTTAGACGCTCAGGGTTTAGAAGAGGAAAGCAGAAAGGCACTGGGAAATGGGGGCGCGCTCAGAGGAGGTGATACCTGCTACGGAGTCGACCCCTTCCCCATGACCCAAATTCCTTCAGGTTTACTTTGTTGTCTTTGGCCTGAAAGCTCTCCCAGTGGAGACTGCTTTGCAAGGCAGCACAGCAGTGAAGAGTGGGGGCCGCAGTTAGAGCCTTCACGGGGCCGTGCACAAGTCCCCCCAGCTCTCTTCTGACATTTGCTGGGTGAGGTTCTGCCCAGCCCGGAAGGTAGGTCCCTCACCGAGCCGGGAGGAGGGAAGGAAGGAGCGGCAGCAGCTGTGGAGTTCCTGCCACGCAGCCCCCTCTGGAAACTTCACCTGCATGGTCATTGAGTCTTGATTACCTGCCTCCCTATGAGGAAATTTCAAAGAAGGAGACTGAGGCGCAGGTTGAGGATTTGGTCCAGGGTGGCTTCTCCCTGCAGCAGGCCTCCCCCAAAGGCTCCTTGGGCTTGAATGTGGGACAAGCTGAGGACAGGCTGGCATGCTTGCGGATTAAGGGTCACCCATGGGCACGTGTCCCCCTGGCTGTCCCCACCAAAGGCCCGAAGCTGGCTGCCAGGCCGCAGCTCGGGGCCAAGCAACCCTAAGCCTAGCTGGGAAGTCAGCAGCCGGGTTTCTCATTCTTTTCTCACAGCGAGTCCATGTGGCCGGTCGAGGCCAGGAACGCAGCCATTGCCAACCACTGCTTCACCTGCGCCATCAACCGCGTGGGCAAGGTAAGTCCCCAAGGCCTCAACTTGGCCAACCGCGTGTGCTGAGGGGGGGACCGAGCAATAAGTTGCTGTGACGCCTGCCTGCCAGAGGGGGCGCAGCCTCTTCAGACCGGCAAAGGCCAAGGGGAAAGGAGCGGCTGGCCCGGGGAGGACACGTCACACCTCTCGTCCCTGTTCCTTCTCTGTTTGCCTGCCACAAATCCTAGGGTCCCACAGCAGGGGAACTGTCTTGGTTTGCTACTTTTAAAGATATCACTATGTCTTTCCTGTATTTTTGTCTGTTTTTGTTTTAGCCGAAACCATTTTGAAAGGCTCTCACCTGATCACCACGGTCTGGTTTCGTATTTTTCTTTCTTTTCTTTTTTAAATTGATTTTAGAGAAAGAGAGAGACACATTGGTTTGTTGTTCCATTATTTATTCATGTATTGGTTGCTTCTTGTATGTGCCTTGACCAGGGATCGAACCCGCAACCTTGGAGCATCGGGATGACGCTCCAACCAACTGGCCCACCCAACCAGGGCTGGTTTCATATTTTTCCCTTTGTTCCCATGCACTGAATGATTCTGACTACCAAATACAGTGCATTTATTACTCCTCATTCTTACTTATCAGTTGTCAAACTCTCATCAGAGCATCTGATCAATCTTAGATAACCAAGGTTCGTACACTAAATTGGTCTAATTTCTGTCAACATAAAGAAATTTGGTGTCTTAATTAGCCTGTGTAACCCCACTGCAGTTTGATGTGTGGTGTCCATTTTGGGGAAAATACTGAAAACAGTATGTGGACACCCCCTCACTGCCTTCACGGACCCCAGAATTACTCCCGCAGACAAACCCCAGCCACCTTCACAGCCCTGAGAACTTCTGCAATGTCTCCCAGCAGATTTTAATCTCCCCAAAGGCAAAATCCGGGTTTTTACCTTGCTTGTCCAGTTCCCTGCAGGCTTTGGCCAGTGCTGGGAACTCAGGAAGGACATTTAGTAAGTACTCGTTGATTGCCCAGTGAGGACAGGCCATTCCATCTTACTTTTCCTATTTCCTAACCAGCCCCGCCTTGGCCTGACTTTCTGATGAACGTAGTGGTAGTGCCACCTATAGGTTCATCTCGCCTTGGTCTTGTTTCACAGGAGCACTTCCCGAATGAGTTTACCTCCGGAGATGGGAAGGAAGGTACGCCCATGAATTTCCACGGTGGTGGCAGTTGAGGAGTGGGTCTCCTTCTGGTCTGCCTCCTCCAGGCAGAGTCTGCCCCGTGGACCGTGTCTGCACGCCTGGCGCGCCGGAGGGGCCCACTCCTCTCAGCTCTCTCGCCCGGCGTGGGAGCCTGTCTGTGGGTAGGCAGTCTTGGGCTGGGGACCACCTTGTCCCTGGATGAGGATCAAATGGGATTGGATTGGACTCCATCCCTCCTTGGGGACCAGTGCGAAGATGGACTGAGAAGTGGCGGTGGAGCCCTCCGTGAGCTCCCTGAGAGAAGGGCTGCTCGTCCACCCTGCAGACCTCACTCCCTCCTTTCTTGTCCATCCCCGTCCACCGCTGGACAGGTGCCCCAGGTCACCGGCACGGACGGCCTTGGGATCCTAGAGTCCACAGCTTGTTTTGATCTGAGGTCAAGTACCGCCTTGCCTCCGCTAGGAACCCCTTCCTCCAGGTCCCATCTGCCTGACCAGGAAAGTGCTAGCTCAGGTTGTCCCCGGGGAAGCCAGAGGAGGCTGAGCGGATTTGTTTTCCAGCAGAGCATTTCTGGGAAGGGTCCCAGATAACCTCACTTGAGGCCTCAGAACTCTAGAGTCTCCAGTCTCAGTTCCCTCCCTGCAGACAGAGGTGTGGACGGGGTAGGGAAATGAGGTCCACTGGGTGCCTACTATGTTCTGGCGCCTGCTAGGCCCTGCACTATACCCACCTGCCCCTTGTGGGCCTGCGGCGTGGCTGTTAGTCCTACTTTACTGGGGGACTAAGGTGGGGAGCAAGGTACAGGCAACACAGCTGGCAAGGCAAGTGAAGGCGGAGCCCCCAGCTCACAGTGTGAGGCTACCACAGGCAGGTCACACAGGGAGGCCTCCCTTGGGCTGTGGAGCAAAGGACCAACACCTCTACAAGGGGACCTTTAGAAATGGTCACCCCAGAGGCAGAGGTGAGAGCGGTGAGGCTGACTTTTGCAGCAGAGTGGCTGGGTCCTCAGGGCCGAGGAGGGAGGCAGGTCCTCCGGGCCTTAGCATATGGCAGACGCGGGGGAGGGTGGTGTGGACACTTCGTCCTGTGTGTTCCCCGATGTGCCGGGCTGCCTCGCTGCGGAGTCCACTGTGTGCCTGCAAAGCTGATGGTGTTTTCCTCTGCCCCTTCAAAGCTCACCGGGACTTTGGCTACTTTTATGGCTCAAGCTACGTGGCAGCCCCTGACAGCAGCCGCACTCCCGGGCTCTCCCGCAACAGGGACGGGTTGCTGGTCGCTGAGCTCAACCTCAACCTCTGCCGGCAGGTGAATGATGTCTGGAACTTCAAGGTGGGTTTCTGAGTTCCCCGCTGTTGCTCTGCTCCTCCGTTTGGGCCCCCATCCTGCTCGTGGGGCCGGGAACCGCAGCTGCCGGGTTTGCCCTAGGGGACAGCCCTCAGGAGGCTCTGAGTGGAGCAGAGAGCTGGGGCTCTGCCTCCCTGCAGGCCCCGGCCTGCCCAGCCAGCGCTGGTGCACAGGGGAGGAACCACTGGCTGAAATGATGCCCAGGCAGCAGGCCTCAATAAATTCTCCTCTCATCTGATTTAGATTCTGGGCGCCTTCAAACAAATTAATCTCAATTTCATTTGTCCAGAGAATAAAGTAAATTAGCTTCTCTGATCCTTTTTTTCCCTTCCAGGCATTTGCACTTATCATAAGACAAATGCGAGTGTCTGGCTCTGCCTGTGGCCAGGCCCCACAGTCTCGGCCTGGACAATAGAGGGAAATGGGTCATGCAGAGAAATGGAATCTAGGCCTGGCGCTGCCACTTCCTTGGCAAGCTTGAGTAAGCCGCCTCTGCTCCCAGGCCTCAGGGCTCTCATTTGTCAAATGAGAGGCTGAACTTGCATGTCCCGAGCAGCTTTTGAGACCTAATACATGTGACACCAGGAATCATGAGAGGATGTAGGTGCCCACCCTGCTGGAATGGGGGAGTCCCAGCCATGGGGCCCCATAGACTGTGGCATCTCATCATGGACACACACAGAGATTGCCGTGTAACTGCCCGGCAACAGTGTCATCGGCTCAGCACCCATTCATAAGCAAATCACACATGCAAATGGATCTCACATTGTCATGACTCAGTGACTTTGCCCAGCCTGCCTAGCAGGGACCCGGGCTGTGGATCCAGCCTGGCTGTGACCCCAGGCCCAGCTCTGCGCTTACCTGAGTGAATCCCTGGGCTTTTTCCTTGAGTTTCAGCTCCTCATCAGACAAAAAGCCATCGCCCATGGGAAAGACTCCTGGCCTGTCTCTCCTTTTCCTGGGAAGTTGACATTCATGGAGGAATCTATGCAAATTAGCAGTTGGAACCAATAAATAGCGTGTTTTCTCATTACTAACTTTTTGAAAGCAGAAGTCTTCCCACGCTGTGGTGACGGGCATGAGCTTCCGTCAAGGCTTTGGGAAGGAGGGAGGGAAAGGGAGGGAATGCTGGGGTGTGTGCGCTTTGGGTGGGCTTTCCAGTCCCTCCCCCGACCTCTCCCAGCCTCCATCTGTATCCATGATGAAGTAGGTGCCATGTGGAATGGATGCACCTCCAGGCCCAGAGCCAGCAGACCATGACGCAAATCCCAAGCGACTCCGCTCCTGGTTGGTGACCTGGAGCAGTAACTCCCCTCTCTGGGCTGTAGGCTGTTCTGCTGGGTTCTGCTGGGTTCTGTGGGGGCCACAGGACCGGATTCCTTCCTGCCTCAGTGCAGGCCACACCTTCTGGATGAACAGATCACGAAGTTCTTCCAGCAGGAGGGGCCTGGGTGTGTGAGTCATAGTGGCATCCGTGATCTTCACCACAGCGCCGGAATCAGTGCTGGGAGGTCATGAGAGGGTTGTTTCTCTGTATTACACAGTCCGAACTTGTCCTGCAGGCCAGCCTTCCTGACACATTTCCGTCCTGTGGCTGCCCTCTAGTGGCAAGAGGTGGTGGCAAGTAAATGAGGGGCGTTTGTAAACCAGAAACCTCGAAAGCGCCCCTGTTTTGCTTTCAGATGACAGGCAGATATGAGATGTATGCGCAGGAGCTTGCCGAAGCTATCAAACCCAACTACAGCCCCAATATCGTGAAGGAGTAGCTGACCTCCAGTCCCTGTCCACCACGGAGGGCACCTCTGTCCACAGCAGATCAGCAGGTGTGACAGACAGGCTTTCCACTTCCAAGTTCTCCCCGATGACACCCTGATAACGTTGCTGTCCAGATTGACTTTTAAATGTCCACATGGTGAGGACGGAATGAGGAGTGACTGCTTAGTGGGTGTGAGGTTTCCTTCCAAGGCGGTGAAAATGTTTTGGGACTAGATAGGGGTGATGATTACAAAAATTGTGAATGTACTAAATGCCACTGAATTGTAGACTTTAAAATGATTCATTTTATGTTATCTGAATTTTACCTCTATTTAAAAAAAAAAAAATCCTAGGCAATGATTGTGCAGGTTGATTTGAAGTTAGACAGATGGGATGCCCCAGCCTGAGGTTCCTCACTTCTTCGTTTAGACTGTCGGCCACTTAAGGGTAAGCGTGGGAGTGTGTGCACTAGTGGGAGAAGGTGAGGCCATGGGTGGAGGGAAAGTCACTGGATGTGTCAACTGCTTAGGCTGCAGTCTCCAGTTCTTTAATCAGACATAATCTGGGTATTGCTCTGAAGGTATTTTGTAGACGCAATTCAAGTCCATAATTAGTTAGCTAAGCAAGTGAGATTATCCTAGATAATCATGGTAGGCCTGATTTAATCAGCCAAAAGGCCCCATGAGCAGAGCCGAGGCTTCCCTGAGAAAATTCTGCCCACGGAGAGCAGCTTCAGACCGCGCCTGAGAATTCCAGTTTGCCCTTCCTGGCAGCCTGCTTCACAGACTGCAGACATGTCTATCCAGCTCCCATAATCGTTTAAGTTAATTCCTTGCAATAAATCTGTTGATATATATTCTACTGTTTCTGCTTCTCTGGTTGGACCCTGACTGATGCAGCTTCTGGTACCGGAACTGGTACCAGAGCTAATAAATGAATTCTGCAAAGCTGCAGGATGCAAAGTCAACACACAAAAACAAGTCGCATTTTTATACACTAATAATAAACAATCTGAAAAGGAAAGTAAGAGAACAATTTGATTTACAATAGCATCAAAAAGAATAAAATATGCCCTGGCTGGTGTAGCTCAGTGGATTGAGCGTCAGCCTGCGAACCAAAGGATCACTGGCTCGATTCCCAGTCATAGCATGTGCCTGGGTTGCAGGCCAGGTCCCCAGTAGGGGGCGTGTGAGAGTCAACCACACATTGTTGTTTCTCTCCCTCTCTTTGTCTCTCCTTTCCCCTCTGTCTAAAAACAAAATAAAAATAAAATCTTTAAAAGAACACATGGCATGTTCTTAAAAAAAAAGAAAGAATAAAATACTTAGGAATTAACCAAGGAAGCAAATGGCTTGTGCAATGAAAACTCTAAAACACTGGTGAAAGAAATTGAAGTAAGATATAAATATTAATAAATGGAAAGGCAACCAAATTGTTCATGGATTGAAAGACTTAATATTGTTAAGATGTCAATACTGTCCTGAGCAATTTACAGATTCAGTGCAATCCCAATCAAAATCCCAATGATGTTTTTTACAAAAATAGAAAAATCCATCCTAAAATGCATATGGTATCTCAAGGGACCCCTGAATAGCCAAAATAATCTTGAACAAGAATAAAGTTGGGGGACTCACACTTCCTGATTTCAAAACTTAACACAAAGCTATGGTAATAAAAACAGTGGTCCTGGTATAAAGACAGACGCATATACCAATGAAAAGAACGGAGAGCCAGAAATAAACCATCATCTATATTGTCAAATGATTTTCGACAAGGGTGCTGAGACCACTCAATGGGGGAAAGGACAGTCTTTTCAACAACGGTGCTGGGACAACTGGATATTGATGTGCAAACGAATGAAGTTGGACCCTTACCTTACTATATACAAATATTAGCTCAACATGGATCAAAGGCCTTAATGTAAGAGCTAAACCTGTAAAAATCTTAGAGGAAAATGTTGGGGGAAATCTTCATGACATTGGATTTGGCACTGATTTCTTGGATGTGACACCAAAAGCACCAGCAACAAAAGAAAAAAATAGATAAATTGGAACCTTCGTCAAAATTAAAAACTTTTGTACATCAAAGCATACTATCAACAGGTGAAAAGACAACCAACAGGACGGAAGAAAATATTTGCAAATCATATATCTGGCAAAGGGTTAATATTTAGAATATACTTAAAAACTCCTAAAATTCAAAAACTAAAAAACAACCTATTGAAAATGGATAAAGGACCTGAATAAATATTTCTCCAAATATATATACAGGGATAGTTAAAAGTAGGTTTACAGTTGTCATACAAATAAATAGTACAACAATTAATAAATAATAATACAAGAATAAGCTGCGTTTTGTGTACTCACAACTGTAAATGTACTTTTGTGAACCCCTGTATAAATGTCCAATAGCACATGAAAAGATGCTTTTAACATCGCTAATCATCGGAGAAATGCAAATCAAAACCACAAGGAGATACCATGTCACACTCATTAGGATGGCTATTTTTTAAAAGAAATAAACCAGAAACTAACAAGTATTGGCAACAATGTGGAAAAATGGGCACCCTCGTGCATTCCTGGTGGGAACCGGAAAACGGTGCTGGTGCTGTGCAACCAGCCTGGCGGTTCCCCCCAGGATTAAAGGATCACCACGTGACGCAGCAGTTCTACTTCTAGGTACATACCCAACAGAACTGAAAGCAGGGGTACCCCAAACAAATTCATAGGCAAAAAGTGGTCTATACATACAATAATACAGTATCATTCAGGCCTAAAAGGAAGAAATTCTGACACACGCTACCACGCGGATGAACCATGAAGACATTATGCTGAGTGGAAGAAGCCAAAAGGATGGGTGCTGTGTGACTCCAGTGATGTGAGGTACGTAGAGCAGTCAAATTCATAAAGACAGAAATCAGAGCAGTGATTACCATGTGCTGGGAGGTGAGGGGATGGGGAGCTGTTGTTTAATGGGGGCAGAGCTGCAGCTTGGGAAGATGAGAAAGTTCTGGAGATGGAGAGTGTGGTGGTGGTTACACAGCAGTATGAATGTACTTAATGCCACTGGACTGTACATTTAAAAACGGTTAAAATGGTACATTTTATGTTATGCATATTTGACCAAATTGTTTCAAAAGGTGTGAGGGCAAAGGCGCTGGGTGGTTCTCTTCTTTCTCACCAGAATGAGAACCAGCCTGGAAGTCACCTGAGGAAGAGGGTCAGGCCTTTGAAAAACTGGTTTTGCCCCGACTAGCAGAGGTGGGGAAGTTGGCAGCTTCCTTGTGCCTCCCTCCCTTCAGGAACAGCATCTCATAGAGCTCCACCCCATCCTTCCCTCTCCCACCCTTCCCCCATCCTTAGAGCCCACCACTCTGGCTTTTTGCCCTGAGCCATTCTGGCTAGTGCTGGAGCCTGCCCCCTTGGAAAGTCAGGGTGATGGGCCAAGGGCCCTGGAATGCCGTGTCTGCGAGGCGCAGGCTGAGAGCTGGGCCTTTGCAAGGTCTCTCCCTGTTTCTCCCCCACTCCCTGCTCTGGGTGCACATCAAGCCCTCAGGGAAAGTCCGTTGAGCCAGAGAAGGTGTGCCCGCTGGACCGGGACTGGGCAGAGGGCACGCTGGGAGCTGCAGCGGTCAAAAGAGAAGTCAGCGTCTTTGCCCTGGTTGTAATGAGCACCTATGTGATAGAAAATAAGGAAAAATATGGAGAAGGCAAAAAATCATCTCTAGTCCTCCAACCCAGGGGTAAACCATGACTAACATTTGGCATATTCTTTTTCAGTCCTTCATAGGCCTATTTTAAAATAATTGGGATCGTAGTGTCTATACAATGTTGTGGCTTTTCCCTCAGTTTTATAATATAATGTGAGCATTGTTTTCCCCCATAAAAAATGTTTTTAAACTCTTTTTACCAGTTGCGTGATGTCTGACCCATAGATGGGCTCTTATTCATTTAATTATTCCCCTCTATTGGACATTAAGTTACTCATTTATTCATTCATCCATTCCTTGCTATTACAAATGATGCTGCGACAAACGTTTTAATGGCTAAATTGTCTTATTTTTGGTTGTTTTCTGTAGGCTAGGTTTCAAGAAGTAGAATTCACTGTGTTAAAAAGCGTGAATGTCTTGTTAAGAACTGGGGAGAGTCTGAGAGCCCACCCTGTTTGCAAGTGACAAGTTAGCCAACCCCAGTTCCATGGATGCTGACAGAGACGCCACGGCCCTGGGTGAGAGCCACAGATGGCTTATTACAGGAATAGTAGTGACCAGAGTACCAGCATTATCTTGCAGCAGTTCCCAAGCTGTCGTTCCTATAGGACGAAGCAAAGGCCAAGTGACTCCTGCGGCAGCTTTCCAACGAGTATACCGCTCCACCAGTCACTGATTAATCTGACCAACAGAGGCTGCGCCAGATCACTTCAGTTTGTCTCACAGCATTTAATCAGTTTCATCCACAGCACTTCAAAGAGCAGAATGAGCCCAATCTGCAGTGTTAACCTCAATCCTGCCCCTTGGGGTTTTCGACCCAACAGGCTGGACAAATTCCATAAACCGTCAAGGCCTGTCTTTCTCAAACATTGACCTTTCCACTTGGCCCAGGTTACTAATCCAGGAACAAAAGCCTGTATTAGACATTGCCCAGCCTCTACTTTGGCCCACAAGGAGGAAGTCTAGGCAAATCTATCATCTAAACCAACCCTGGGCGGGAAGTTGACACTGACCTGAATGCCTCCACGGCCAAGGTGGTGCCATTGGTCACTTCAGCTAAAGTCAGAGATGGATGGAGCCTCACCTTCCCCAATCAGATGACTACCGTCTCAGGGATAACTGCCCACAGAGCGCACCTGGAGAACGTGTCACGGGTCCTGGAAGATCCCCTGAATAAGGTTAGCCTGGTTTTAGTGAGCTCTCCACAGCTGTCCATGGGCTACCTAATCTATGGGTGGTGTTTACTTAAACACGTGAAGGTCTCTCATGACCGCCACATAGCTGCAAGACACATAGTTTTGGGGAGGTTGGCAAGTTCATGTCTGGCTTTCACACAAGTGTAGCCATCAGGGCAAATGGGGTACCCCTAGAAAGAAAATGTTGACAAGTGTTAGGGTCCTCCAAGTGGGACCTACATCGGTTGGGGCACAGGTTGCTAGCGCCTTCAGAGTGGCCTCCTGGCCAGCTTGTAGGCCTTTGGGCTCCCAGTTTAGTTTGAATACTTGAATCTTATCGTTGTATTTGGAAGGACTGCCCCAGGGCAGCCAGTCCAATCTGTCCTGTTTGCCCAAGCCACCAGCTGTCTGGCACTTGTCTTCCCTCAGACGAGTGACAGAGGTCTGTAAGAATGGGGGTTGGGAAGACATCTGGTGGTGGTGCAGGTGTTTTCCCTAGAAGATACAGGAGCCAGGGCAGCCCCTGCACTTCTGGCAGACTTCTGGTGAGGTTAATAGGAGCAGTGATCACACTGTGGTCAAAGCCATCTGGTCAGGAAGAAGGCGAACCCTGAAATCAGTTACGTTCGAGGCGCTCGCAGGAGTTTGGGAGCGCTGCACCAGGACACCGATGTTCATAAGGAAGGCTCCAGAGGCAACTATGAAACAAGGTCATTAATGATGAATGCCCCTCCCTCCCTGTCTCCTGGGATCAAAGGTGTTTCCTTCCTAGGTGCCAAAGTTGCTCCTCCCTCTCTGAGATACCAGTGGAGCTAATCTGCAGGAGCTAACGTGTCACCTTTCTTTTTTTTCCAGCTATCCCTTTCTGAAACCCAAACCTTTCGTTTGGAAGGGTCAGTTGCAAGAGGAACGAGGACGTTTTTATGAAATGCACAGGGACCCATTATGTTCCCCACTTTGTCCCGCCTGAGCCGCCCCTCAGCGGTCTCAGCGAGCAATGCCCTCACTCAAGCGGTCATTGTCCTTGTGATCTAAGGTCTCATCAGTCCATCAGGAGAATTCAAGCGACTGAACCAGAATCCAGTTTGAATTTCCTTGGCCCTCTTTCAGCTGGGCTGCCCTCACCGAAAGATAGATGCGCCCACCTGGCCGGCCTGGAGTTGCTCTTAGAGAAGAGGAAGAAGCAACATGCCCGGGAATAGTCAAGTTTGAATCCCAAAATTTCAAAGTAAGTCCTTATGACCTTCTTACTACTTTCATCCAGGTGTACCCTGGAAATGGCCTTTTTAGAGACAGCTGCACTCAGAGACCAAACTGCTCTCTGAAAGTGTGTGGACCAGGAGGGAGAGTGCGGGAGGCAGAGCGAGAAAGTCTTTGAGTTGATGTTTGAGGAGGCGCTCCAGTGCTGAACGATTCCAGATGCCTGTGGGTGGCCAGGAGTTCGTAGGGTCCGCCGAGCACCTTGACTGCCCGCCCATTGTCGAGGGGCTTTTGCAATGAAAGGTGCACCGTTGTCAGACTGAAAATGGCCCAGAAAGCAAAAGACAACACATGGATTAGTTTCGAGAGCCACAATGCTGTGCCCCAAGTGGGCTGATTGGACAGGAGCAGCAGCTCCATAGCCTGAAGAATTGTCAACAGTGGTGAGGCGTCACCAATAGCCCCAAGCAGGTGTCAGAGATAGGACGGGGGTAATCTGCCATGAGCAGGCCAGGGCGCGCCCTGTGCGTGCAGTGTGACCTCCTTCTGTGCAAGAGGCCAGCCCTTGGCGGGGAATCACAAGCCTGGCATGCGGCGGCAGCCTCTGCACCAGGAACGGTTTGTCCTTTGTGCTTGGTCCACAATGGGGATGTGTCCCCAAGCCCGACACGATGATCCAGGCGGGGCAGGTGGGGCAATCACAGTCTTATTCTAGATGGTCTCATCAGAGAACAGGTTTCTGTCATGGGTGTCTAGCATGAATTGACCAGCCAGAATTTACTTCTACAGCCCACGGCCCCACAGAGGGGTGTCTTTAATCTGCTGGTTTGAGGTTTTCTAAGTGGCAGACTGAACAACTAGGCCGTCGGCAGCAACCCAAGAGTCAGTAAAAACATACCAAGGTCTACCAAGCGGAGTACTGATTCGCCCAGGGCTGTAAGACTGGCCTTGAGTTCTACCTGCTGAACGGAGAGACTCACGCCCATTCTCAGCCCTGGGTAGCGCTGCTGAGGGCGCACAGCACAGCAGCCCAGAGGACACCGTCAGCTGCCCGCTTAGCTGACCCACCGGTGAACCAGGCCCAGGTATTTCGGGAACTTGAGGTCGCTACTGAGCTAGCAGCTTTGCCTTGGTGGAGTTGGAATATAAGTTTCTCCCAAAGGATGAGCTGCCATTTTTCATGAAAAGCTGAGGTGTCACTTGGGTCAGGCCAGCCGTTTCCAGTGCACGAGCAAAACTTTTGTGGGTTAGGTGCTCAGTTTCGACAAGAGCCCATCATTAGGCTTTTCTAAAGGGTGTACCTGCTGACTGTGTCAGGGCAGCATGTTCAAAACTCCAAGGGCGTACAACCTGCTTCCCTTTGCCAGAGGCTCCAGTTAGCACACTCACCAGTCACAGAGACTTATGTGGCTTAAAGGGGTCATTCGATCATAGGGCCCCCAAAAGCGGTCACTGCTTGCTGGGCAGCTTCCAACACAGTCTGTTGGTTTGGGTCCTGCTCAAAAGGCGCCGGCCTGAGGGTTAGCTGATATAAAAGGGCCAAGTAGGATGCCAAAGTGAGGCAATACTGAGTCTGATACCCAACGACTCCAAGAAGGTGCCAGGCCTCCTTTTGGGGGAAGGGTGGGTGGATAAAGGGGAAGTGGCAGGTTTCCCTTGGCTGTTGGAGAGATTAAGCACTGTGAGTGTGAACACATGGTCCCAAGTCCCCGAATTTGGTCAGGGTTTATCAGTCACCCTGCCACTAAAAGAAGGGCCAATCATTTATTTACGTACTTTATGAAGCGCCTACTAGGTGTCAGGTATTGGGGCTACAGCAGTGGAGACAGACAGGATGATGTGATGAGGGAGGTGTGGGGAAAGGATGGAGGTGCTCCTTTAAAAGTGATGCCATTGAGCAAAACCTTGAAGGAAGGGATAGGGGAGGAGACATCAGGTGCAAAGGCCCTGAGGGAGGAAAGGACTTTGACAGGTGGGAGGCACCAAGAGGAGGCCGGCTTGGCTGCCTCATGGGTCTGTTTGTTATGAGGGTGGAATGAGATGAGGACATCAGCCTTTGTACAGCAAGGGGCTCCAAACGGCTTGGGAAGACTGGCTCACTAGATCTTCCCGGCTGGGGGAACTAGGATTCCACCAGAGGCTAGGGAAGATCCTCAGGAAACAGTACAGACATACCTTGATTTTTTGTACTTTGCTTTTTTGCATTTTATAGATGTGTGGGTTTGTTTGTTTGTTTGTTTGTTTGTTTTTACAAATTGAAGGCAAGACCCTCCACCAGCAAAAGGACTCTGACTTGCTTTACAGAGGCACTCACCTTATTGCAGTGGTCTGGAACTGAATCCACAATATCTTCTAGGCGTGCCTGTATTGAGGATGCATGTCCAGATGTGTAGCCAGAGAGAGGCAGAGAGGATGGAGGCAGGGGGTGGGGGCGGGGAGATGATGGAGAAACCACGGGAGAGGCCACTGTACTGGGCTGTGGGAGTCTCTGGCTCCATTTCTCAGCACTGAAGTTTTTCCACGGACATTCAAGTCCATGCTAGTCCCATCAGCCAGCCCCTGGGATCTACAACTAAGCAGGATGACGTTTCCATATCTTCCTGGTTTTCTCATTCTGTTCTGAAGCTGGAGGGTAGAGGCAAGTCCCTGATGGGCATTTCTGGATACTGTGGCTGAGGCAGGCCAGTGGGGGCCGGTTAGCAAGGAAGGTAGGGACTGTGCTTTCCCGGGGGTTCTAGGTGGTTCTGCTGCAGGCATCTTTGCTGAAAGCATTTTTGTCACATCACTGATTGGCCATAAGGCAATTTCACCATAAACAATAACATAATGAAAAATAAAAGGGACATTAGAAAGCACATAATAGAATGTGAAAAAATTAGTAACGAAATTTTAAAAACGTTATGCAAGACCTTGAAATCTTTTGTTCATAGTGTGGCATATTCTTTTTTGCTTGTTGATTTGTCTCGTTTGGCATTGCACTTTTTTTTCTTTTCTGCTAAAATTTCTTTCTTCATTAAGTGAGGTATCTGTTTCCAGCTGAAGAATCAATACTTAATGCTCTTGAAGGCTGTTGTGAATTAGCCGCAGCCCTTTTATATTGGTCATAGCTCAGTAAAATTTTTTGGTTTCGATGGGTGGGAGAGAGACTGTGGTCACAAATGGATTTGCAAACATATTTGATATATGATCATTTTCTACTGGTGTATGAAATCTGGCTTTACATGTAACTTTGTGGTCTGGCTTTATATGTGGTTGTTATCATCCACTATTTCAAGGCCACACATCTACTCGTCACTGTACAGACCATGATGAGGACTAAGAGATATATAATCTAAAAATGACAGTACTGTGAGAACTTAGTCAATGGAGAAATGAAACCCAACTGACAAAATACATTAAGCCTGCCAAATGTAAACCAAACTGTCAAACAGTTATTTTATTTTACAGCAAAATTGCCTTAGGACCGATTCGTTCTGCAGTGAAAATGTTTACAGTGAAAATTCCTGTGGCAAACGTGCTTGAGGCAAATATATATATGATGAAACTGGGGACATATACCAGGGTTTCTACCTGGCAGCAGGCTCCTGGAGGCCAGCACCACTCCACCTCTGGCTCCAGGACTCAGAGTTCACTTCCCAGCTCTTCTGGCATTGGCTCACCCCTAACAGGGCCACCAGGGTTGCTTCTGGCCTGGCTTGGGCTGAGGGTTGGAAATGCAACAATGACTGTTTGTCATTGCTCGGAGCTTCTAGCTGTCTAGAGCACATTGACTGTGGACCTCGGTTGCGGTCTTGCCCTTGAACTAGACCCGTGGTTACTCAAGACCCTGGGCAAAAAGCACCAGCTCAGCTGCACCCAGATGTCTGCTTTGGCCTGGCCCCTTGGCTCCCAATGGAACCCCTCCCAGATGTTCTCAGCCTGTCCTCCACCTCCAACTCCATCCAGGACTCACCCGCTCACCTACTTTCATCCACCCCCTGCTTCAACACCTCCCTCATTCTGTCATTTTTCTCCCATAATTGTATTCAGTGGCCACTCAGAGGCCCCCAACCAATCACTCCTATTCCTGTCCCAGCCCATGATACACCCATTTGGAATGGGGCCCCTTCCCCTTGGGTGGGCAGAAGGCTGACACTGAAGTGCAGATGGGCAGCCTCACTAGGGTTTGTTGGCTACCTGTGTAGGGCACATGTTGCGCTACATGGCATACTCTGGCTGGGACCCCAGCAGCTGGTCAGCTCTCCGATGTCTACGGGGCTGCTCTCCAGTTTGGAGTAGAGTCCAAGACCTCAGTCAGAACTCCTGATAATGCATCTCCACGAAGGGGCTTGGGGACAGGCAGAGCAGCCAACAGGATGAGAGCACAGGTCAGAGACCAGGACCCTACCCAGAGAGCCAGGTCTGGCTCCATCAGCTCCCTGTAGGAGATAGGGCAGGTCTGAAGATGCCAGATAATGCAGGATTTCCAAACACTTCCTGTTTCAGAAGGAGAATTATCAAATGAAATATGAGAAGGATCCAATAGCTAGCAGATAAGCTGCTGGTTGAAGTGGAGGGTGCGGGGAGGGATGGCATCCCTTCTGTTCCCTCCTGTGGGCCCCCATTGCCCTCCTCATTTGACATTCCCCATCCCTGGCCCTCCTCCTAGCCAACGGTTTGCATGCTCCATGACCTCTTCAAGAACCTCAGTCTAGCTGAGATCTGAAGCCCTTCCGCCTCCAGCATTGCCTACTTAGGCCTTTTGCACAAGCATCAGGGGGAATGCAGGCCCCAAAAAAGGGACAACTGGACTCCAGCCCCAGCTGAAACCTGTATGGCAAGCTAAGGACTTGGGCTCCCACGTGATCGTGCTGAGGAGACGAGAATTCGTGAAGGCGGACCAGAGGCTGCCACCATTTTGCAGTAAGAATAACGTTTATTGAGAATAGCTCATTACAAACAAAATATATGTATAAAATCTCTGCAATGCAAAAGATCCTTTTTGT
Source organism: Mormoops blainvillei (assembly GCA_004026545.1). NCBI lineage: Eukaryota > Metazoa > Chordata > Mammalia > Chiroptera > Mormoopidae > Mormoops > Mormoops blainvillei. The sequence goes on along the minus strand of PVJD01001353.1, from coordinate 12,420 downwards.
CCCCATGTGGCTGGAGTGAACAAAGCCAACTGTCCACTGTGGCTTTGGGGGCTGTGCTGGACCCTCCACTTGTGGACGGGGTCATGGATGCCATGTTCTGTAGGCAGAAGTTCCTAATGGGGCTTTTCCTCTGCCCCATTTTCATGATTTTTTCATTGCGCAATATAGTGTGGTTTGCATCCTGCCTCCACGGCCCTCTCCAGGAAGATGGCAGCCTCTCGGGCAGGCAGCTTTCTTGTCGATCTTCCAGACAGTTGACCCCTAACTTGCGGCTCACCCTGAGAAGCCATCCTCCAGGCCCAGGGACAGAGTGTTTTCAGACGCTGCATGACAGGCTGAGGTGCCGTGACCACTCCCCGCGGAGTCTGCTCTCTGGGAGAACATGTGCACCGTGCCTCGCTTTCAGCCACCCTGAAAGCTTCACTTCCTGTTTTCCTCAACACACCTATCCTCACCAGTTTCCCCCAGACCCCTCCTGAGTTCGCCCAACCCCCACAGCTATCACGTGTGGTGCTCCTGGGTGTGGAGCCAGAACTCCCTGGCACCCTGGGCCACACAGCATTAAGGCAACAGAGATGGGAGACCAGTCTGAAGGCAACGCTGGCCTCACACCCAGTGTGGCTGCCCAGCTACAGCGCCTCCCTCTCGGTCAAGGCTGCACCTGGTATTATCGAGGAGCAATACAGCTGGGTGGTCTCTGGGCCTTGGCCTTTGAAGGCAGAGCCCACCTCTGCCCCTCAGAGCTGCCATGGAGGGGAGGGGACAGCTGGCGGGTGGGGCAGATACTGAGAGTGGTTTGCAGCCCAGGGGAGGGGCAGCAGCTGCCACCATGTGATGCCTTGGGCGCTGGAAGACCAAGACACAGGGGTGCAGTAGTAGAGGGGCTGTTGGGGCACCTCTGCCCCTTTGCCAGAAGCAGCCCATGACGGGTGGGTATGTGTCCCCAGCCCCTCTGGGGATGACCCACTTCTCTTATTTTTTAGGTGCACACCTGGGTTCAAGACCCAACTCCAGCAGTCGCCTGCGCAAACTCTCCCCAGGCCGGGCTGGATTCTGTCTGTAAGGTGAGGGGCCCTGGCACTCAGCCCGCCAGCTGGGAGTCCTCTTCTCTTTGAAAGGTAACTTGAACTGGCTTATCTGCCCCGTGAAAAGAGGTGTCAGTGGTTCCAAAGTACCTGCAATCTCACTATTATTAGCTTGAGGGTGATTCTCACCCCTGAAAAGTGAAAACTTAAATCTCAAAAAACCAACACCCCCCCCCCAAAAAAAAAAAAAAAAAGAAAGAAAAGAAGGCAACAGTTCTAGTCCATGCTCCATGACATGCTGTGTGATCCTGGGCAGGCAGCACCCTTCTCTATCTATCAGGACAGAAGAGATCCAATATTCTGTGCAAAAGGTCCTGGCATGAACACCAGGGTGGGTGGGAGGCCACAGGCCGCCCCCCCCACCCCGACTGTTGCTTGAGGAACACAGGCCCTAGCACCCCAGCACCCCGTCCTTCAAGATTTAGAGCTCCCCATCCTCAGAGGATGGGCCCCTCTGTCAGGACTTAGGCTACTGTCGGCAGCCTCCTGGTTGGGGGGTGGGGGCGCTTTGGGGCCCAGCAGCTGTCCCCGTTCCTCTGGGTCAGGCTTTCCTGAGCACAGTCAGCACTGTGGGCCACTGGGAACCGGGCTCCTGCCCACTCACTCTATGGAGCTGGAGTACCTGGAGGGCTGAGGGGGCCTCAGGGTCCTTTCTGCCCAAGGTCCTCCCCGGGGGCCACAGCATAGGCCTTGCGACCAGCCCCGGGAACTTGGGGGCCCTGCAGCATTCCTAGGGAGAGGGGTGAGGACAGCTCGCAGCGAGGCCGCGGCCAGCTAGTCTCCAAACACACAGATGCCGTCCTGACAAGTAATGTCAATCACCAGGGCTCAGTCCCCAGCTGTGTGGGGAGACGGGCTCAGGCAATAAGGGAACTCTTGGGGCTGGATGGCCCCCTGGACACAGTTGGAGTCAGGCTGAGGGTCCTGGCTTAGCTCTGCTCAGAAGCCATGGGGATGTGTCCAGCAACCAGCAATGTGTGGGTAAGTGGCAGGACAACACTCACTGCAGGCACAGGAGCCAGGTGTGCTGCGGCCTCCCAGAGTTCCCTGGGGTTTTGTCACAAGGGCTGAGGCCAGAGCTCTGCTCCAAGCCCCCGCCGCCCTGGGCACACCAGGCTCTCGCTGTCAGCTGTCCAAGTAGACAAAGAGGATGTCCTCGTCCGTGCCGTAGCTGGTCCTGGCCTCCTCGAAGTTACTGATGCTGGTGCTGCACATTCCTGTTTGGGGCAGAGCGAGTCAGCGGGCGGGGGGAGGGCACCCGCACCCAGTGAGGCTAGGGGAGATCTGACATGCCCCACCTACCTTGCCACCCCTTGCCACACAAGTCTTCCACCCCCAGAAGCCCTCCTTGCCTACTGTGGCCTTCGTGAGTTTGCTCCTGCCCCCTCCCCAGTGTAGCAGATGAAGAAAGTGGGGCCCAGAGAAGGGGATAAACATGCTCAAGACCACAAGGGGTAAGTCTGTGTGTTAGGGCGGCCCTTCCCTGTCCCCAGGGTAGTGAGGGGCTGAAGAAGGGGAGAGGGGAAGGAAACTGCAGTCTACACAGCATGAGACAGTGAGACAGGGCCCTGGACAGTGGTGTGCGGCTGGCAGAGTGGGAGGGAGAGATGGCCAGGCCTGGGAATGCCCGGGGTGTGGAGGAAGCCAGCACAGCCCGAGGGTTGTAGCTAGTTTGCTGCATGGCCAGAGGGATGGCACAGATGACAGGGGTCCAGGAGGAGCAGGGGCTTTGGGCAGAAGGCAGTGAGGGAGGTCGACCCCACCAGGTTGAGTGGGAAGGAGTTGAGGGGTCTGGGCATATGGGACTGTGAATGCAGATACCCTGCCCACTGTCCCCACCCACCGCACTCACGGTCGGCATATGCTGGGTTGTTGTAGAAGATGGAGCCGGTGACCCGGTTGTAGCCACGTAGCACGATGAAGTGGCCCTGGTAGTCGGGGGTGCGGCAGAAGCAGCGGTGGCCACGGGGCGCAAAGCAGCAGTACTTGGCAGGGCTAGAGCAGAGGTCACAGTGCAGCACCCCCGAGTTCACCAACACAATGGCCACATGGCCCTGGGCCAGGTGCGCCTGGATGTCCTGCACACTCACCGTGCTGTGGGTGGGAGGAGGGTCAGCCGGTGCCACTGGGCCCATTCCCTATCTCTCAAGTGGACCCTTGCTTAGACCCATTCTGCCCTGCCACACGGCTTGGGGACATGGTTGATCTTCCCTCTGCCCCGAGCTCCTTGCAAGTGGGAACGTCCTGCTTAGTTACTGTGGCCCAGGCTCAGTCCAAGGCCACGTGCAGAACCAGTATGTGCGGGCGGGGGCAGTTCTGAGTGCGCTCAAGAGCAAACTGGCCCCATCAGGCCCTTCATGGGTGGCAGAGGTCAGGTCTGGACGAAGCGCCACAAAAGGCTAGTGGAGCAGCATGTGGACCCCGCCTCCTAGACTGGATGGTGGATTATTTTCGTCAAGTACCTCCATTGGTCCTTTACCCTAAATCGTGTGGCTTATGTTAGAAGCTGTCGGTCCAATTTAATTCCCCAAATCTGAGCCAAGCATGGCTTTGCCAGTGTCAAAATCAAATGCTTCTCTGAAAGGGATATTTTTTTCTCCCTAAGGTGCCTTGGTGGCAGCAGTGGCTGTCCAGGAAGGGCTGGTCAGCAGCACTACCGGGGAACTCCCAGGCCCGCAGAGCCCCCTGCCTTACGTGGTGCCCCACCGCAAGGCAGCAAGTCCAAATAGGAACCCAGAGCGGAGAAGAGGCCGGGGGTGGGTGCCCTGGGCCAGGGGCTCCACCATCTTCCCTGGCCCTCCTTCCTTAGCACTCTCCTCAGGAGCAGTGGCCTGGCCCAACTCCAGCCCATGGCCAAGTCAAGAGCCAGTTTGGTTTGTTGTCTCAGTCTGGAGAGGATGTCATTTTCCCATTTGGTCTTTGAAACAAAATACCAGGCTGAATTCCCAATGGTATGTACAAGAGTGGGAGTTTAGCTACGAGAAAAGAGCAGGGGCTGGGCTAGAAGGAAAGGCAGCAGGCTGCATGAGGTAACGGCCTGCAGTGTCGGGTCCAGGCCACAGCACGGCCAGGTTGCTGCGGCGGGGACGGGGCAGCTCGCGCCATGCCCCCATCCTCAGCTTCCCCGCCTGAAGGCGGACGGCACCAGCCCCCACTCAACGAGGCGGCAGCTGTCCAGTGCCACTAAATAAACGTCTGCTGCCCTCCCTTCCAACGTGGGCTCGTGCGACCCAAGGACGCGTGGAGGCTTTCCCCATTTTCTAAAGCACCTGTAGTGTGGCTACATTATGTTAATAATGAAAACAGGAACCTGGAAAGAACAGGGAGACGGGAGACGAGCGGTCTAGGAGAGCCTGGCTGGGACCCAAGCCATCAGGCCTGAGAGCAGCACCCACAGTGAGCCCGGGAAGAGAGTCGCTCACATCTGGGCAAGTCACCCCCAGGGTCTGTCTAAATCCTGCCCCTATGGACAGATGAGAAAGGAAGACCCATGTAAGGTCACAGAGGTCATGGGGAGATCTGGGAGCCAGGCCTCCCAGGACAGCCTACACACTGGGCGGTCCCCATCACCATCCATGGCCATGCCATCATGTTCCTCAGGCCGTCACCCCTTCATTTGGGTTACTGTCCCATGCGCCCAAGAACTGGCTGGGGTCTGTCTTGCTCACCTGTACCTCCAGCCCCTGCTGGGGATCTACCCCAGGCCAGAGGTTTGTGTCCCATAGGCCATGTAGCCCTGTAGGTCCCCTTCCGATGGATGAAAAACCCAAGGCTCAGCGGGATGTCAGTGCCCACAGCCGCCCGGGCAGGAAAGCCCTGCTCTGCCTGACACCCAAGGCCTTAGTCTTTCTCACACTCCATCCTGAGGCCTCCCCCATTGCAAGTCTATGGGTGGGCAAGTGCCCAAGAAAGGGCGGGGGGAGGCTCACCATTTCTCCACCAACACCTTGCAGGCCTTGGCTTGTGCAAACAGCTGGTTCACCCGAGTCTCCTCTGTGTCAAAGTGCTTCCTGTAGAAGGACTGAAGAGAAAAGGGCAGGCTGGAAGGGCCATCCACCCTGGCAGCCCTCACCCCATCTGGACAAAGAACACAGTATGGAGTCAGAGACGGCAGGACAGTGGAGGAGCCCAGCCTGCTGGGGGAGACAGCACATGCAGCATGTGGGCAGAAAGCTTTCTGTCCCGAGCCGACAGGTGGCTTGCCAGAGTGCACAGGACCCCACAGAAGCGTGAAGAGGGTGCTCAGGAGATGGGTGGGCAGCCAGGCTCAGATCGGCGCCCTGAGGAAGGTCGGTCAGCCCTGGGCTTATGCTCCTTAAGGGCATGAGCAGGGATCTGAGTAAATGAGCAAAAGCCAACGCTCAGCCACCACTCGGCTTAGCCAGGTAAGGTCCGTGGAGCATACTTTGTTTGGTGCAGAGCCCCCATGGCGGTGTCAGAAGTGACCCTGTTCTTGGGCCTCTTCCTCTGCCTTGCAGCCATGGTGACCAAACCAGGTGCGGAGGGCCTTCTTCCCCGGCCTGGAAGGTTCAGGGGAGAGTTAGGTTGGCTGGCTCTGGACACCACGCAACAACTGTCTTTCCAAAATGGCCAGCAGAGATTCTGCTCTGCCAAGTGTTAGAGCCTGGGCTGAGGTCTGCCTCGGGGCAGGCCACGCTGGCTCTAGCTGTGCAGGGAGGGAAATGCACTGGTTATCAACCAGCCTGTGTTGGCATTCTTTCTCAACAGGAAAAAAAAAAAGATATTTTGGGTTTTATTCCAGAATACCAATTACCCAGCTTGGAGCTGGCTATTCCCGTGAGAAGGAAGAAAATGGGCAAACGATGGCTGGGTGAGGTCCGAGTGCTGTGCTCGAAGAGACAGCAGGGAAGGACGTGGGAAAGTGGCCTGAGATACTCCTCTGCAAGTGCCGTGGAAGGCAAGTGGCTGGGGGCTCTGGGGCGGGGACGCTGGGAGGAACCCAGCTTGCTGCTCAGATCCTTGGCGTAGGTGGAACGTCAAGGTCACCTTGACTGGCTCCAAGCCCTACCCATAGCATGTCTGCCGCTGCTCCCTGGTCTTTGCCCACCTGTGTGCCCACTCAAGTGTCCAGGCCTGGACTGCATCCTCTCCCAGCTACTGAACCTGGTGATGGCCTGGCAGCCAGCCACTCACCTGGTTTTTGTAGCCCTTGTCAACACCCAGGGTCTGGGTGCAGAAGCGGTGCCTCACGCCGAAGTGGCGCATCAGGTAGGCCAGGTCAATGGTCCAGATGCTTCTGGTCAGCCGCAGCTCCTGCAGGGCACTTTCAAACTCCCCGTCGTCCAGCTGGCCCAGGTACCTGCGGGCAGACATGCCAGTGAGGTCGCTCGTCCTTGAAGGGAAGCTGGTTCGGGTCACGCTCCACCTGCGGGCCCATCAGCCACTGGCAGAGCTCCCATTCCACAGGTTCTGTCCTTTGTCATGAAACCTTATATCCTGCCCACATACTGCCTGGGCACAACCTAAAGCTACCTGGGCACCGTGCTGTCCCTTGAGTCAAGGGCCTAGGTTCTGCTTCTTGTGGGCTGTGTGACTTTGGGTAAGTCACCACCCTCTCTGGCCTCACTAGCTTCATCTCTAAGACAAGGTGCTTGTACCACATCAGTGTGTTTTTAAGTTTTAGGCAGAGAATTCTTTTGTCGAACCCTATCCTGCCTGGGATTCCAGGATGTACAATGGGTAAGGGAGAAGCCGCTCTGAGGCTCCGGGCAGGCAGCCACCTGAAAACACCTCCTTGGCGATGGCTATGGTCCTCCAGGCTCTGAGGGTCAAAATTCCAGTGATGTTCACACAGCCTTAACTCAGTGGTTGGCTCCCCGGTGACCCACTCTTCGAGGAGCCTGAGGCCAGAAGGTGGGAGGCCCTGTGTCCCGGCCATGGGGGTACTCTGTGGATCAGGCCTGTGCACCAAGAACTTCCCTGACCTTCCCCGGGGTCCAAGGCATTCCCAGAGGGCCCTCTGGAAGGCCTGGACCTAGCCCCTTTGCTTTTGCAAATGGCACTGAGCCTCGATAGAAGCTGGGCCTCCCACAAGCCACAACCAAGGACGACCACGTGGGTGATGAATCCCACCCAGGTCTCTCCCTGTGTCTCTGCAGCCAGAGCGCGCGGTGTGGATGGCGAGGGCCTAGACCTGCCCACTCACCGTAGCACCATCCTGGAGCAGGCCAGGCCGCAGTCCCAGTGGTAGAGCTGCTGGATGATGGGCACGGGCAGCTGTACAAAGTCCCCTGCATGGAAACACAGGGAGGTCACAGATCCTCGGCTCAGTGCCTGCCACTGCCACCCCCATTGGAACCACTGTCATTGGCTCCTGCCCAGATCCTGCAGGGGCTATTCAGGGTCCAGCCCACAGCCTTTCTAGCCTCCCAATCCATTTTCCTTACAACAGCAGTCATCTCCCCGAAACACCAGTCAGAGCAGGTCAGCGCTACACAAAATCCTCCAGTGGGTTGGTCCCCACATCTCTTAGGACAGTACTTCCCTGGCTGCCGCCCCAGCACCTTCTGCCTCCTCACCTCCACCTGTCCTCACCAGGCCACCCTCCAGGCAGAATCTTCACCTGTCATGTGGTTCCTTGTGCCCCACAACTTTGCACACTTGCTCCCCCTGCCTGGACTCCCCTGGCTTCCTAGGTGCCTGAGCTAACTCCTGTCTTTCAATGTCACTTCTTCATGATGCTGCCTCTGTCCACCCAGCTCCCGACTATGTGCAGTCACAGCCCCACAGGCCTCCCTCTCAGAGCCCTCTTTTTCGGTGGGAGCTCAGAGGAGGCAGCGACAGGGCCGGCACATGAAAGACACAGAGTAGATATTCACGTCTGGATTCATGAGGTCCTTGGTGGTTTGTCCGACTTCAAAGCCCCCAGAGCCACCAAGGCGTGAGGACCATGGTTAAGGGAAGGGGACTGCCATGTAATTCGTGTATGTGGAATGCTACCCTGGGCAACCTCTCAGTATGTCCTTGCCAAGCAGTGATGTGGGGCAGAAAGGGCCCAACCCAGGTGTTCCTGCCCGGGCTTGGCCACTGGCTGGCTGTGAACTGAGAAACTGACTTCCTCTTGCTGATGGAGTCTGGCCATCTCTAAAGTGGGGGACTTTGGTCTGATTCAGTCATTCAATCAACAAATATTTCCCAAGGGCCTAGCAAGTGCCTGGCATGTTTAACTACAGATACGGCAGTTAGTGACAGGCCCCTGTCCTGACAGACAGCAAAAACAAGCAGGTGTCAGAGAGAAACAGGGACTAGGCCAGGGAAAACGGTGGGGGCATGCCCCAGAGAGCACAGAGTCAAGGGGCACAAGGCAGAGGGAACAGCGTGCATCAAGGCCCTGGGGTGGGGGCGAGCTGGCACCGGCCTACAGAGCTCTTCCATGCTGGTGTTCCATAAATCTGGACAAAGTTCAGAGTCTAATGAGCCAGAAGGGACCTCCCTTCAGTAGTCACCACCACTCATGGCTCATTCATGATATCCGTTCCGCACATGAAAACCCAGTCCACGTTATTTCCTCATCTCAGGGGTCTCTCTTGAGCCCAAGACCAGCCTGTGCAGAGCTGCCCCAGGAGCCTGCCTGCCACGCCAGCCCAGGCCCCCGAGGCAGGCGTCAGTCAGGGGGCCCACTCATTAGCCCTGGAGTCTGTCCTGACCTTCCGACCCGCCGACCTGCCGGCCTTGTCTGGGCAGTCCCTTGCCTGGAGTGGGTTTCAAGCCCTACTCTGCAGCTAAATCCTTCCCGGGACAGAAGCCACCACTTCCAGGGCTTTTCCTGAGCCCAGGCTGGCCACGTTCTGTCCTTTATCTAGATTCCCACCAGGCCCGAATTCATGCTTTGCCTCACAGAGGGGATCCTTGCATGGAGTTTATCCGTGCTCTTCTGTGCTGATGTACATTCCCAGGAGGAGGGATATGTGCCTTGTCCTTTGCTGCATTGTACTGGTCTCTCTCCCCCTACTCCTCTTCCCCAGGGGCGTGCGGCAGCCTGGAAGGCAGGATGGCATGGGTGCCTGCTGGGTGAGTCACCTCAAGGCACTGGACCTCTGTGCCTGCTTCCCCCTCTATGAAATGGACCACCACAGGCGCCAGCTTGCAAAGCGCTGTGAGCGCTCAGGGCAAGAATGTGTGCACAGCCCCTTTTGGGTGCTGATGTGAACCCTACCCTCCACCCAGCTTGGTGGGGCCTGGCACATTGAGCCCAGGATGGGCTGAGGCTTTGTTCTCTCCTTCCCCCGACCCCAGGTACTTTTGACCCTTCATTCAAGGCCTTCACACGTTCTCCTCTTCCTACAGCCATGGGCTCAGTCCTGAGGACCTAGTCCTGCCTGACTCCCGCCTGTCCTCTGCCCTAAATCCACCCCCAGATCCTCTTCCATCTCTGTATACAGAATCCAGGGGGATCCTATCCATAGCTTCCTATTACTCTTAAAATAAAGTTCTCATCCCTTACCATGGTCTGTAGGGCCCTGCCCAACCTGAGCCCCACCAGCTTCACCTTGGCCGTTACCCCTCACTCACCCCGTTCCTGGTATCCTGGAAACCCATCAAGCTCCATTCCACCCCAGGGCCTTTGCACACGTAGCTCTCTCTGTCTGAAACTCTTTCCCTTGCTGTTCTCAAGACTGCCTCTTACTGCCATTCAGCTCCTAGCTCAAGCGCCCCTCCTCCTCTGACAATGCCTTTGGGGGAAGAGAGCACTCCTTCACAACATCCCGTCTGTTTCCCCTTCATAGCACTTGCAAAAGTAATAAAAAAATAATAATAAAGCTACTCTGTCTCCCCACTAGACTGTAAGCTTCCTGAGGGCAGAGAACTCGCTAAACTTTTAGTTCACTGTTAATCCCGGTGCCTGGTGTCTGATGCTTATAGCAACTGAATAAACATTTGTTGGACGAAATGAACTTATTAAGCAGCCATTGTGTGCTAGGCTCTGGGTAAGGTACAGTGACTAAGACCCAGGCCCTGCCCTCCAAGGATTCATATTCTAAAATAATTCCCCCCAACTGGGCCAAGTGGAGGTAGCGCTCTATACAGGGTGTTGCCCCCTCATGGTGGCATGGCTCCCTTGTCGAGAACCGCTCCCTGTGGCCATAAACTGCCTTTCTGTTTTTCTTTACATGGGCTGTTTACTCCCCAGACTTTGATCGTGTATATCCCTTAGTTTGGAATGCTGTCTCCCATCTCTAAATGTCTAAATGCTCTGGCCCCCTTCCCTTTCTGAGCACCTCAATATGCAGTATTTGAGGTGGTCTGCCTTCCCCACTGGACAGAGGGAGAATTCCTCACTAGCAGGTGGGGACAAGGTGGCATTTACCTCCTCCTAGCCCTCAGCCCAGAGCAGGCACTCAGATACACTTGGTGAATGAAAGGTGTTTTTCTCCAAAGGCCTTATCCCTTGAGATGCCCCAGGCCTACCTGTCACTGCAATGCCCAGCCCCCCCCACCCCGCCCCGCCACCCCCAGGCTTCCAGACTCCAGCCGTCTGTGCAAGACTCCCTCCTTACTCTGTGGGCTGCGCTCTGGTATCAACTAGCTGCGCCATCTTTGGCTGGGCTTTGAGTTTGTCTGTGCTGTCCCCTATGTCCAGCCATAAATGTGGCACAAGACAGCTGAACTCTGCTGTTTGTCCCTTGTTTTCTTGCCCTGATCCTTGGAGTCCCTTAATCCTGAGGCCCCAAAGTGCTACACATCCCCAGTCCTTGCACCAGTAGGTCAGCCCCTAGGGACCAGGAGATACTCCTGCAGGGGATGATAAGGGTAGAAGAGGCCTTCCAAGTCCAAAGCTGCTGCTAGATGTTAATGCCTGGAGCAGAGGGACTGTCCCACCTGAGAGCTAGGGTCTGCCTAGAAGGCCTTGGCTGGCTTCAGTTGGCAGCTGTCACCAAGGAGGGAAGGCAGCTCACTGGCCCTGAATACTTAACGTCTCTCAGCCTCAGTCAGCTCATCTGTAAAAGTGAAAATAACAATGGTAACCTCCGTCACCGGGTGGTTAGGCGGATGAATGAGGCACTGCACGTACACAACTTAGCACACTGCCTGCTCAGGGGAAGTGTCCCATGAAGGTGAGCCACTACCCCACTGAGGCTCAGGAAAAGCAAGTGCCTGGTCTAAGATCCCAGAGTTGGGGGTATAGGATGCAAATCCTAGGACAGCTGCCTAGGAGACCGTCTCCTTGCTGCAGACACAAAGGGTGTGACACTAAGGTCACACTGATGCCTTAGTGTCAGGGTCCCACATGCTCTTGACCTCTCCCATTAGTCGGCACCTCACTTCAGAGTTTACTAGTACTAGCACTTTCTTATCAACCCTGTGCCTTAAGTAGAGCAGAAGTCACTATTTCTCCCCTTTCCCTCTCAGAATCATGACACTGAATGTCAGTCTTGGTTTCTGCACCAAAGGAACTCTCACCACTTTGGGGCAGAAAGAACCAGAGGGTGAAGAACTGTGCAAGGCGAAACACTGAGTCTGGGAGGCCAGAGGAAGGGCCCTGCCATTGCTCTGGGCTCTCAGCAGTTCCTTGTGCTTCTAAGCCTCAGTTCCCCCAGGAATCAGTATTTCCTAAGACGGGTACAGCAGGACTTTTCCCTTCTGGGGCGACCCTGCCTCAAAACCCGGGACCCTCCCACCGTGACCTCTATTAGAGCTAACTGCGGTCCCAGCCTGGGAGTATCAGGAATACCCAAGAGACCGAAGCTGAGAGTTGGGAGGCCAAGGCGGCTGTGTTCACCTGGCCAGGTTTTGCTCGAAGCTCTAAAGCTCCTCCGGAGGCGGCGGTCGGCCCAAGGTCGCGAGGCCAGACCCTGCCCCGCGCTTAAGCGGGATCCCCCACGTTCCCCGGGGTAAAGGCTGGGCCCTGAGGGAGGCACTAACCGGGCTCGAGCGGCGGCCCCGCTGCCTCCGCCTCCGTCCTCATGACCCGGGCGGCGCGGGGCGCCCATGGCCCTGGCCTGGCGCCGGCTGCAGCTTCGGCTTCGGCGGGGGCGGGAACGGGGATGGTACGTGTCGTGTTCCTCCGCCGCCACCTCCACCGCCACCTCGGTGGGGAGAAGGGGAGGCGGCTGCTGGACCGCCCCAAGCCCCGCCCCGGCCCTTCCAGGCCTCGGAGCCCGGGGCCCCGCCCCTGTCCTAAGCCCCGCCCCTTCCTTGGCCTCCAACGAGCCCCCTCCCTTTGCCTTCCCCGGACTCCTATTCGTAGAGGCACCAGGCTCCAGGTCTAAGCCCTCCGGGGCATCTCGCAGTCTCGGCTTCTAGTGACCCGCCCCTCCCGACAGTCCCCTGCCCCCCCGTCCCCCCCTTCCCAGTTTTCGCGCAGACTCGCGGG